>PVIH01004132.1:26312-146264 GCA_004025045.1 Sigmodon hispidus
TGTGTATGTGTGTGGTGTGGGTGTGGTGTGTGTGTATGTGTGTGGTGTGTGTGTGGTGTGTGTGTATGTGTGTGGTGTGGGTGTGGTGTATGTGTGGTGTGTGTGTATGTGTGTGGTGTGTGTGTGGTATAGTGTGTATGTGTGTGGTGTGTGTGTGGTGTAGTGTGTATGTGTGTGGTGTGTGTGATATGTGTGTGTGTGTGTGTGTGTGTAGGTTCATGTGTGCATTTGTGAGTGAAGAGGCCAGGGGCCAGCCTCCCACCAGTCTCAGGTGTTCCTCAGGCACTGTTCACTCTTGTTTTTTTTGAGAGAGGGTCTCCATTGGCCTGGACCTTGTGCGGTAGTCTGGCCTGCATGTCACAGGGACCTGCCTGTCTCAGTCTTTCCAGTGTTGAGATTACCAGCATATGCTGCCACACCCAGCTTTTTGCTTGGTTTCTGGGGATCAAACTCAGGCCCTAAAGCTTGCAAGGGGACCACTTTACATACTGAGCCATTTCCCAGTCCCCTACAATAGGTCTTAATATATATTATTCTTTTCTTTTATCATTCCTGTCCTGGAATCTTACTGACTTATAACAACTCACAGATAAATTACTTGTTAACTTTTATAGAAGAAAAATAGCATTCTATCTTCATTTTACTGTGGTTTTGAGGTGATGTAAAGAATCTGTGTTTTGTTTCCCAATCCCCATGCATTGGATTGTCTGCTGCTGATGCTTTTGCTTTCTACACTGTTTTTATTCCTATCCACACACCACCCTCATCCTCACCCTCACCCCACCCCCACCCACAGCACTCATTTACTTCGAAAATTAAGCACACTTCAATTTTGTTTTGAGAATTTCAGCATTTCTCTGCTCCTCTCTAGAGACCTACAGGATGGCTCTGAGCCCTGGATTGAAGCTATCACTGTGTAGCATCAACCATCCTGCAATCGTGGCTCTGTGGGGCTGCCTGCATCTATCTTCTGCACTCCACATTGGCACTGCCCGCCTGGCGTTCACCCAGGCTGGTCTGACACTTGCTGCTGAGGATGGGGAGGGTACCCAGGCAGGTTTCCAACTCTTTCAGGAGCTGGGTGCTGTCTTCAGCCAGCACACTGTGAAACCCAGATCTAGAGGCTTCAAAGCACCCTGGAGTATGGGATGGGACACTGAGCCACGGGAAGTGCATAAGCAAAGAGCCCAGTGGAAACCAAATTAGCTCCTGGCACTGACTCCTGCTGATATGAGCTCTTGATCTTTTTTTTCTCAATCCTCAAGTACCACTTAGTCCCTGTGCATGCTTTCTCCTGAACAATGGAACTGAATGCTCATTTGTTTGCTTGGAGCTAGGGCTTGCCCCACCCCCTTTCCAAAGGCAGGGAGTGCTCAGCTGTCCTCTTTCCAGAAGCCTGCCCCGCTTGGCTTTAGTGTCTTCCATGCTTAATTGCAAATTATTGATTTGAAGGGAATTAATTTTTAGCCCTTGCCAGATTCAGCAGCTCCTGGGTTGCACTCCTCAGCAGGACACCCTGGGGATCCCAGCTGGGGATGGGGGGAGGGACCGAGGCTCATATGAAGCTGAAGCTGTGTTGGATGAAAGCCACATGTGTCTTCTCAGAATGAAGCTGGGATTGTCTAACCTACCATCCTGTATTACCAGAGGGGAAACTGAGGTCTAGAGACTGCCAAAGATTTTGCAGGCAAATAGATATAGAGGAACTCCTGATTGCCAGCCAGGAGAAGTCTTCCTCTTGACATGTATGGGCTCTGTGGAGCCTCACAATATAAACCCGGGAAGTAGACACTGTGTCAGAGGCCATGTTCCACTGCGGAGTTTGATTTCGAAGATGTGGGCCAGGCAGGAGACCTTGAGTTTCCAACAGGCACGTCTAGGGAGATGGTGTCCAAGACCACACTTTGAGAAGCAGGGAGCTTAACACCGTGCAGGGGCCTGATTTTGCCAGAACAATGGAGTCACTAGAGATTTTAAAAAAGAATTGATGGTTAGGGAGAGTCTCCAGAATTTGAGGTAATTGTGGAATGCCCTTGACAATGGGATTTCTGACATCTTTCCAGGACCTTCTTCCAAAGCTCATCAGTTTTACTAGGGAAAAACCTTCTAATATAGCCTACCTGAGCCTTGCCAAGTTGGGTGAGAATACATTCATTTGCTAAGAGGTATCTGTATACCTCCATATGTGTATGTGTCTTACAAAATCAGAAATCTTAGAATCAAAGAAATAACTATTACAAAAGAATGATGTTTTCTGAGCACCCATTTATTATTATTGTTGTTGTTGTCATTATTTTGAAACAAGGCCTCAATGTATAATCCATACTATTCTTGAACTTGGATCTTTCTGTCTCAGTCTCCTGAATGCTGGGATTCTAAGTATTCACCACCATGCCAGCCTTTTATTTTATTATTTAAAATGGAAATATGGGATGGGAGATGGCTTAATGTAAAACATTTGCTATCCAAGTGAGGAAACTAGAGTTCAGATTCCTAGAACCACATAAATGCTAGGTAGACATAACCAAGCTGTAATTCTAATCTTGAGAGGTGTACACCTATCCCTGGAGCCAAGTGGTTAGCTAGGCTCTGGGTTTGGGCAAACGGAAATAGCTCAGTTATTGGGAGAGCGTTAGACTGAAGTTCTGGGATTGGTTGAGAGACTCTGTCTCAAAGAATAAGGTAGGAGAGTGACCAATACAGATGCTTGCCATGTACTTCTGGTTATCAATCTCTAACTTTACAAATGGTACCTCATTTTTGCATTACAGACCCTACAGGTAGAAGCTCTAATCCCTAGGAAAGGCAAGCTGATTTCCATCTCGCCTAAGTTTGGCACCATCATGCACACTTTATTCACAAGTTTTAATGATGATCTCAAGGTCAACATTCTTGAATGGTATATAGGGCCTGTTGCTGATCTAGATTTCAGGGGGAGATATTGGGTCCGTTTTATGATTCAAAAGGAGGGGCATGGCTCACTGCCATAACACAGTTGGGGGTAGAGTAGAGGTGAGAGACAGTGAGAGCATAAGGTCAAGGCCAGAGGAAGGGGACTGCGGGGATTTAAAATCAGGAAGACAGAGCATTTCTCTTGCTTCTGCTCATGTGTATGAAATGTGCAGTCACAAACTCCGTTATGCAAAACAGAACATTTCCCTCCCTCAGCAATTGAGCTGGATTTAGATTTTAAGCTCTCTCTTGTGCCCACAATAAAAATTTACCTAATTACTTTCAGATAAATGCAATCACTTCCAGAAGGTTTTGTTTTGTTTTTTCTTCCCAGTGTCTTTGGTATGCTCAACTGATCTAAGTTTCTTCCTCTTTTTGTCTTCTCCTCTTGTAAGAGCAGTGGGGTTGATATCTGGGCTTCTTCTTCTTCTTCTTCTTCTTCTTCTTCTTCTTCTTCTTCCTCTTCCTCCTCCTCCCCCTCTCTCTCTCTCTCTCTCTCTCTCTCTCTCTCTCTCTCTCTCTCTCTCTCTCTCTCGATGTGATCACAGTGTATTCAGATGACTTGATCCTCTTACATGCCCTTGAACTCTCCCTACCCAGCATCAGTCCCTACAAGTGCCTGTATCAATCTTCTCTTACCTGTCAGGTTCTACAAATCCTTCAGCCAGTCCCAAGCAGATGCTCATGGCCTTTGACTTTTGATGATGACCTTTAGAAACTTTCAACTTCACAATGGTGCCAAAGTGTTTACATTCAGTAGAAACTGAATACTGCGCTTTATCATCTTTGAGTATTGGTTTGTAACATTTTCTGGTGACACCTGGCTGGCAGACATAGCAGATAGTTGAGAGTACACCATGCTGACTTTGTTGCCCTGTAGGCTACATGCATTAATGATTTTCCAAATTATGATATCTCCTCTTGGTGATGCAGCCCTGCTGTGAGAACCACCTGTGCCTACAGAGGAACACTTCTCACACTAGCTCCATTATGAGGGCTCTTTGTGTCTAGACACATTGAGTCCTTGTGAAAAACTTAAGAGGTAGCTATTATCATCACCTCCCTGAGGCCAGGGAAGCCAGAGATGGTAGTCAACAACTTGCCCATGGTCACACAATGAAGTCAAGACTCAAATTGTGACTTTGACTTCTGGACCCACATTAACTTACATCTGGGGTCCCAAGTGAAGGGGCATGCAGCATCAACAGAGAGCCTGCATGAGGTGATACCCAGGGCTTTCGTCTCTACTGTGTTTACTAGTACCTTGTGGGCTGGTACTCTGTGGATACACCTTCATGCATCTATGTTTCTGTCTTCCTCATTTTTTATACACTGTAGGCTCTGCTCATTATGACACAAACTATCATCACCTGATTTCTAAAAGTCTTTCATCCTCTGAAAGGTAGTCTGTCTTACTCATTGTAGATCTGTCAGGCTTTTTATAAGGCTCAGTATCCGTAATCTGAAATCTTTAAACCTGAAATACTCCAAAATATGCAACATTTTCTGAGCTTGTATGATGCCAAAACAGACTTCCTCACATGACCTCATGTGACAAGGTTCAGTGAGCTAAAACTACAAAATTAACTTACCTTCAGGTTAGACACATAAGGTATATATGAAACACACTATGAATTTTGTGCTTAGATTTTGATCTGACGTTCTTAGCTTCTTTTCAGCTGCTGAGACAAAACACCCAAGGAAATATAAGAAGGTTTATCTTGGCTCATGGTTTCAGAGGTTTCCATCTTTGATCACTTGAATCTGCTAATATAAAGAAAGCAACTAACCTCATGACAGCCAGAAGGCAGAGGGACAATGAGCAAGCCTGAGCTAATGGGTTTCCCTTCCTCTTATTTCGTTCCATCTATCTCTCCAGACTTTCAGATGCTCCTGCCTGCATTCAGGTTTTTCTCCTTTAGATGCTGTCCCATATGTCAGTCATCCCAGAGAGTATTTTGGCACACACACCCAGAAGTGTGCCTAACAAATCCAAGTGACTCTCAGTCCTCAAAGTGACAATCAAGATCAGCCATCACACATTTCCAAAGCTGAACTTCTTATGGAAAGAGAGGTTATAGGCTATCCAGAAGGTAGTCTCAGGGTCAAGTTCATTGCCTTCTGTAAGTGTGATTTAACCTTCTGATCCACAAACCTTTGAAAGCACAGTATAGTCCAATGTTTTTTCACATATCCTGATTGTGATATGGCTAGAGCTCTCCCCAGTAAATGTTATTCTTTCTTTCAACTTCCCAAAGCAAGTTTGGGGAACTCTGAGTAAGCAAATTCTCAAAAAGGGAAATAATTCATTTTGCACGGTGTGTGTATGTCTGTCTTCTTCATTTCTTATACAACTCAGGGGAAAAGAATTTGAAATCAAGTGATTTTTTTTTCCATTACCACTTAGAAAACTGTAATAAAACACCACAGCATGTCTATTTGCTCTTTTTGAAAAGTCTAATTAATTCATTCACAGAGGTTGCATCCTACCTGGCACATGTCACCAGCTCATTTTAAAAGGTGCTAAGGCTTGGAATCTCAGGGTTACCACTTGAACTAATTCATTTTCATGTCCCACGTCTGCAGGCCGATAGAAGAACACTCAAGGCTGAGATAAAACTCAGAAGCCCAGCAACATAAACATTCCCTGATCCAACAGGAGAACCTGCTTTCAGCTTTATTAACCTCACCAAGAGGAACACCTGGTTCAATGCTGAGCACACTGAATGGCTGTGTGACCTTCATCAGTCTCTGCACTGGAGTACTCTAAGGCTAAGTGTCTTCACCAGGAGAGTCTACTGTTTTAAGACCCATTTCCTGCTAAAACTTTCTTACCAAATGTAGCCAGTTAAGCTGAAATTGCCCCAACTCATTGCCTTTTGTTAATATTGTACTAGTTTGACAGTCTTGGAGACTATGATAAGGATATTCCAGGATCCTCAATGCCAATGTCTAGATAGCAGTGGGATGCGAGAACTGGACTCATCTCACTTCACCGTAGGACCTTTCGGATTCTGTTCTGAAGCTAGCAGGTTTCATTGCTGAGAGGCAGGGGATGGGTTGGCGGTGTCACTGAAGCCTACTTGGACACACTGGTTAGTCAGTTTGTGGTATGATCCTATAGGACAGTAGTTCTCAACCTCCCTAATTCTATATGACCCTTTGATCCAGTTCCTCACATTGTGGTGATCCCCCAGCCATAGAATTATTTTTATTGCTGCTTGCTTCATAACTACAATTTTGTTACTGTGATGAATTGTAATGTAAATATCTGTGTTTTCCAATGGTCCTAGGCAACTTCTGTGACATGCTCATTGGATTCCTGATGGGTTGTAACCCACAGGTTGTCGCTACTATAAGATCTTTGTGTTCTCCTAGGACATGTTACAAACATGTTTGCTGCCTGATTCCAAATTCTGTCCACTGTTGGGAATTCCAGGAATCTAGTGGTCCTGGGATCAAGCTGAATTGCCTATCATTGAGAAGTAAACAAAAAGCTGCTAGACCCTTTGACCTTGATGAAGGTAGGTGATCTCCACCTCTCCCCACACAAAGACAGAATGTTGCCATTCACATAAATAAAATTATTGGAGCAGGACTATTGGGAAAGATTAGTGATTAGAATCAGGCTAGTGCGTAGACTAGTAAATGTCATTGTCACTCACTCCCACCCTCTATCTTGGCATTAACTTCCTAATAATAGAGTTCTTGCTGAGTAGACAGCAGAAATGTTGCCATCTAAGGAGACTCAGCTTTTCTCTGGCTGAGACATGTGGATCACAGAGATACCCATCTGCTTGTAAAAGGATAGAACTGAGTATTGTTTCTTAGAGTCAGAAGCCCAATTCTGCTTTCTTGGGCCTGGGTTCTATGTGGGGCTTAGAGCCAAGCCTCCAAACAAAGTGGTCATGTTCTTTATTCATATAGCTTTAGAATTTCCAAGTGCCAAGAGGGACAAGACAGGGTTTGGGTATTTGGGACTATGGATCTTGACCAAACTCCTCTCCCCATAATAATATGATTCAGGCATGTGTGATAGTAACACTTAGATTGATTAAATAATATTTTTAGACCCAGCCTGGCACATACTGGTGAGTACCATAAAACTATGTCCCCTGACCCCTAAACATTGATTTTATATTCTCCCAAAGCCTTTGGCCCCTTTGTCATTGTTTTGAGCTATTTTCCTCAAACTAGAAAGAAACTTACAAAGCTCAGAAAGTAAACAAAATTTACAAGTCTTAGAAAGCTACTAAGCTGGCAAGGTTTGCAAGTACCTTCCTAAGACTATACAATGATTTTGATTGCTGAGCTGCCTGTACACTGTACAGGGTCTCTGGGGATGCAGTTTTCATGAGCTGTCATCCACACTAGGATTGCATTTTGGTGACACAGCTGATTTTATGTCACCACGTTCCTGTAAGCAACCCCAATAAACTCACTGATTTTTTAAATATAGATGTGGGTGGAATTGTTTCTTTGGTCTGTTCTCAGTTCCCTAATTGTGGTAAATGGGCATTTGCTCATGTCTTCCCAAGGAAACCAGAAAGCTCAATATTTTCCAGTCCTTCTGAAATTTATAGCTGTCAACATGAGTCTTTTATAGAACTTATACATGCTCGTGCATATTTACTTAAAGTATTTAGGAGCTAAATATAGACGGTTAATGTTGCAAAGATTTCTCATGAAATACAATTAGATATTTTCATAGAGAACCTGCCCCCAGAAATCCCCCTCTATTTCTTTGCCTTCTCTCCAAAAGTCAAACTTTTAAGTTATCTCATTTTCTTAGAAACTCCTTTGCTCGAATAAATTTGTTCTGGGGTGCTGGATTGTCTAAAGTTCTGTCTTAGGAAGTAGTGCTTTTCCAAAATTTTTACTTTCTGTTACTGAGTACCATTTTCCAAATGGCTTTAGAAAAAATAAATTCAATTTGTTGCTTTTCCAGTGCTTTCTACAGACATCTTATTGTGCTTGGAACTGTGAAGGAAGTGAAAGGTACATTATCCATCTTAAAAATGACACAGCCACAAAGAAATGAAATGACATAAAACCGGTAAGGTGGCCCAGGACTGACTGGACCAACAGAAGAGAGTGCTTGGAGGCCAGGATGGTCTAGATTGTATACATGTAGCCCTGACTCCCCAAGTACAATAAAATGCATCTGTATAAATTATAGATTAATTCTGACCTCAGCCATAAGGTCACTGAAATGGAGAACCATAGTCCTTGCCTCACACATAAGGATATTGATGTTCCAAATCATTCTTGGTTGTCTTCATTTAAAACTTGGCCTACATGAAAGAAATGGGTCTCAAACTGAATTTTGGATCTCTTTCCACTCCAGGACAGTTATTGTGTGATCTTAGACAAACCACTAGTGCCTAGTGACTAGACTCATCTGGGTCTCAGTAATATGATTTACAAAATGGAGGGTTTAGCTTGCATCAACATTTTCTAAAGAGAGCAGTAGGAAATAACAGTTGTACAAAAAGATCATTAACCAGAGGTAAACTCATTTCAGAAATACAAATTCTAATACTTTAATAATTTATTAATTATGGATAAATTATTAATTTATATCACACTTAAAATTTTATTGGTCACACATTAATTTATTTCACATATTTGTACTATAGTGCATACATTTGTTATAAAAGTGATTAATATTTTAACCACATGTTCTTAAAAAACCTCAGAAACTTTAGTTTGCTAATGGGCATCATTACTAAGAGATTTAACCAGGAACAGAGATAGAGAGAACTAGATCACTAGTATTTCTGAGATATCCACCTTATCCCGGGTCAGAGCTTCCTCTTATGTGAACCTGAGATTTCCTTGTTCAGGAACAGCTGAATTTTTGTTTCTCAGAGTTGAAAACATCCCACTTGATTCACAAAATCATCAAGGCATTATCCTGTTTTGAGCCATGGATAGTTTCGAGATGAGACCAATGAAGTAATGTTAATCTATTCATAGGATATTTTCATCTACCAGAACTACAATGACAAAATACTACAAGGTAGGCATTTATGAATAGTTGTGAGATCAAAGCTATAAAGCCAGGAATGCAGGAGGGTGATAGGAGGCTGAAAGGCAGACAATGACAGAGCTATAGGCAGATAATCACCAGCACATAGGACACCAAGCAGGTAGATGCCGACAGGGACCTAGGTATGCATCTACACACTCAGGCTACACACAGCTAGGCATAAACAAACATATAGCCTGGCACACAGGCCACATGGAGGCTGGGATATAGACCTACAGGCAAGCATGTAGGTAGGCTGGAAAAGGGCCATGCCTCTGACCTCAAAAATGACATTCTCCATATATAGCAGAATATATCACCATTGGCTTTTGGGTTTTTTTTTAAACATCTGAGGTCATTCATTTCGTGCCAATTCATAAGGTCCCTTCTCTAGACAGATATCCAATGTGAGCCATGTTTTAACTGACTCATACCAGGTATCCATATCAGTACCATGTTATCTAAACACAAAATAGCCCATATGACCTTGAGTTTCCTTCAAGTAACTCATAAACAGAAATTTATTCCTCACAATTATAGACCTGAGAAATCTAAGACCACAGACAGAGGTATTCTGTGTCTTATTTGGGGGTGTGTTTCCTGCTGTATGAATAATATCTTCTACTCAGTCCCCACATGATAGACGGGATGACCAGTCTCTCGTGGGCTCCTTTTATAAGGATACTAGTCTTATCTGATGATGTAGGCACCACTCTCAAGAACCCAATTACTTCTAAAAGTTCCACCTACTAATACCATGTTTTAATGGGGGTTATGAAAACAACTTAGGAATTTTGGAAAGAAACAAATATTCTTATGGTGAGAAGCAAGGGGTTTATCTTGAATTTGTGAAGAAATGTCCAATGGATGGGAAGAAGGAATCAGATGGAAAGTTCTAGAGAAATGACAGTAGTCTACAATGTAAGGGGAACTAGGGAACATAATGGACAAGTGTGGTGATATAGACTTTGTAGACAAGGGTGGCCTCGAACTCAGAGGCCTCCTGCCTCTGCCTCCCAAGTGCTGGGACTAATGGCATCTGCCACCTCTGCCTGGCTCCTCATTGCTTCTACAAAATCTCTGTCTTCCTATACCTGCCTTAAATACCTTCTTCGCCCAGTTGTTTCACTTCCGGGTTCAACTCTGCATCACAATCATAGAGTTAGGTGTGAATCTACTGTTTGGTAGTTAAGTTCTGTAAGTTCTTGAACTCACAGAAGCACAGAAAGATCTGTGTCTCTGGAGTTATGGGATCAAAGGTGTAGGTCACCACTCGGTCTTTCCATTCTAGGATTAAAGGCATGAGTTACCACTCTCTGATCCTCAGTGGCTTGACTGTGGGTGGATCTGTTCTCTGATATTCCAGACTGGTTTTATTAAATATAAAATATATCATATCAACACAGACAAGTGAGAGGTGAAACACATATTGAGGAACTGACAGAACTTGATCTCTGAAGAGAAGGCACCTGTGCTGAATAGTGTATCTGTTGCAACCTGGTATCACCTGTGAAGGGAGTATTAACAAGGAATTCTCTAGATCGATTGGCCTGTGATCTTATGGGAGATTGCCTTGATTGTAGATTGATGTAGGAAGCCTCAGTTGATTGTGGGCAGCATCATTCCCTCGGCAGGGAAACTGTAAGAATCTCCAGGCTGAATTCATCAAGGTGGAAAAATCCCTGTCTTCTGCCTCCACTGCAAATACTGTGTGACCATCTGCTTCATACTCCTGTAGCTGGGCATTCCCAGCAGTGATGATGGACCAGGGACTCCGACTGTGAGCCAAGATAAGCCCTTCCTTCCATGAACTGCTTTTCTCAGGTATTTTGCCACAGCAATGAGCAAAGTTACTAATATTGTAAAGAATCTCATAAAGAGAGCTCAGTGTGCCTCCAGGAGTTCTGAATTTCCTTCCAGCACATATGAAGATGGTCTGTTAGAAATAAGCTCCCTGATTTTAACTGAGATGACAGAGACTGACAGATCACAATCACAGGATTGACAGGCACCTACACATCTCAGGTGGGAAGAGCCTATGTTTGTTACTTTTCAAATAACATTGCCTTGCTGACTCATGTCTGCCTGGTGCCTTTCTGTGACCCCTGGATATTCAGCGTTCTAATCACACGCCACGTTATTGTTCATAATTAGAGCCTATGAAATTATGCTGCATTCTGGCTTGTTACAAATCCTGGAAATATGCAAATAGATTAATCAACTTGCTCCCACACTTGAAACCTTAAATGGAACTTTAAGTGTCGTGGAAATATTTGCCCTGGCTCTCTGTTGTCTCCTCCAATCAAGCTTGAGGTGTGTTTTCCTCTTAACTTTTAATTGCATGACCTCTGAGAACCTAATTTCCAGAAAACCCATTTATTATTTTAATGCTCATTTGGCATTATTATTTTCCCAAAGCAATCTTTTTGTCTTTGAATCTCTGAGGAGAGTTGAGAAGCCAAGAAAAGCTTCATTTTCTCTTTCTGTCCCTCAGAGGAAGACAGGAATGAAACCTTAAAACTCCGAGTTTCTACTTGAGGCTGGGTGGGAGGGAGAGAAAGAGATTGCAAGGCACTTTCCTTGTTCCCAGATGGGAAGCAATCCAGCAAATTGCCTTTAAACAGCAGTGTCCCTGCAAATAGGGCACTCTAGCTGTTTTGTGTCACTTGGAAGCATCTTGTTGATATTTTTATGGATTTTATGATACGTCCTAAAGCATGCGGCAGGAGCAGCCCCTTGGAGTTCTGGCAGTAATGAAGACTGTTATTCTCACAGGCTGAGGAGTCTTTACTTCAAAGGGAGGCGTTGATCTGATCTTTCATCTTCTCAGCTGTTGCTTCCCAGTTTCCCTCAAATCCTGTTTGAACTAAAAACCCCACATTTCCTGGTTCGAGTGAGCAATTCCCTTGGCACTTCTAATCTCACTTGGAAGCTACTAAACGGTGATTGAATGATGCCATTAGCAAAAGGAGGTAAATACATTCAAATGCGTAGTTGCTGCTCACATTAATAATAATAATAAAAAACTGGCTTGTTTGTCAAGGCTCTGACTTGTTTACTGAAATGGGATAAAATTAAATGATAGATGGGGGATGGATAAATGGATGAGTGGATGGATACATGGATATGTGGATGGATGGGCAGGTGTATGGAAGAATGGATGGATGAGGTGGTAGGTGGATGAGTAAATAGATGGATGGGTGGGTGGATAAACAGATGGGGTGAATGGATGGGAATGGGTGGTGAGTAGATGGCTGGGAGGATGGATACTTTAGCAGGCAGTTTGGGTGTATGCACCGAAAAGTTTCCACATCCTCTGGATAGAAAGAGTAGGAAGAAAGAAAAGAATACGTTATACTCTTTGGAACGGTGAGCTAAATTTTCTACATTAGTACATTATGCTTTCGTCATCTTCATTTTTAAGAGACTTCCCATTAAGTCAGACCAACTTTCTTACTGGTCCTTGAATGTTACTGTGCTCATCCCATACTGGAAGAAAATCTTAATGAATTCACATTAAACACAGTTGAAAATGTAAAGTCTTTGTCATACTGGTCACATTGTGAATGATTAGGATGAGAAAGTAGCTGCTTGTTGAGATATAGAACAATTCCATTATCTCAGATTCTGTGGCTAGAGCTGTTTCACAGACCTATAAAGCCTCCCACTTCTTCCCTATTTATGGTTAAATGTGCTAATAATAAATTTTTAGTTTATGATACACTCTCAATGTTGATTCTTGTGTGGCCCATTGTTTCTTTATTAGTTTCAATCCTACAATAAGCAATCTCTGAAACTACAGCTAAGAATTAAAGGCAGGATGTTAACTGTGACCCACAGCCAGTCCTGTGTCCCTTCCCTAATGATTGTACCACATAATGCATATCTCTTATGTTGATCATGTGTTGGCTTCCCTTTTCTGGCATCTCCCTAAGAATCTGTGTGTCCATCTCTTCACATATGTACAGTTTTTGTTGGTTTTGATTTATAAAATGATACTACACTAAATGTAATTTTGGAAGCCTTTTTAAAACTCACAATGTTGTTTATAGTAGTTTACATCTCTAGCATAAAATAAACTCTTCATTGTGGGAACCACCAGGGTTTTGTAGTTGTGAACAGTAGATATGTTTTACATTGTAGATGTGCAAGACTTTCTCTTGAGTGTGCTGGAGAGTAAAGTTATTGGTCCTAAGACACATGAATGTTTAGCTGTAGAGACAATTTTCCCACAATGCATTTGTCAACTTATTCCTGTAGCAGGGTATGGAGATAGTATGACTTTACATTCTCTCTGGCATTGGTTTTGACATTGTTAACTAACTAAGGGAGTGTTTAATCGTCTCTATTTGTGGCCTTGATTGGCATCCCAGGTCTCTAATGATGAACTTTAACTAGGATTGGTAACATTCTGTTCTGGAATGCCTGATTCTATCTTTCACCCACCATTGTGTCATATACTGCTTTGCTCATGGGTTTACAGAGTTCTTTATATGACCTCAGTGCTATTAAACAAGCCTTAGTTCTCTTTATCAACCAAATGTTTCACAGTTTTTTTCCTAATCAATTTCTCATTCTTCTAGTCTATGCTGTAATTGATTTGTCTCTTCTTGTGATCACATGACTCTGCATTCATGATCGGAGTTTTGGTAATAAGTCCTGGCGTCTAAATAAGGCATGCACTCACCCCGAGAACCTCACTCAAAAGTATCTACATTGTTTTGTCTCCCTCTACTTTCTTTTAAAATATACATTTCATCATCTTACCAGATTCCCGCACCCTTACAATTCAATCTTGTCATGCTAATTGGGGTTACTTTAGATCCACACTTCAGCTCGGAACAGTGATTGCTGTGGTGAAGCTCTTGGTGTAGGAAATATTCTGTGTCTGTTTCTTTTTGTAGCAACTCTCATTTGGCAGTTATTTAGCCTTAGTTCTTGATTATTTGCACACTTCAAGGCTATTGTAAAAGCTGTGTTCTCTTCAATTATACCTTCTAGTTTACTCTCACTGACAAGACATACAAGTCACCTTTGAGTAGAAATGAACATATGCAAACACATACAAAAATGTGCTCTACTGTCTATATCAGTGGTTCTCAATCAGTGAGTCATGACCTCTTGGGGGCAGTCAAATGACCTTTCACAGGGGTCACCAGAGACCATTGGAAAACACAGATATTTACATTACACTTTAAAGCAATAGGAAAGTTACAGTTATGAAAATAATTTTATGGCTGGGGTGTCACCACAACATGAGGCACTGTGTTAAAGAGTTACAGCATTAGGAAGGTTGAGACATACTAGCCAGCTAGATATATACTAGCTAATTTTAACCAGCTCTGTCATTTAAAAAGTGCTGTGATTATTTAGTACTTTTTAATGTAATCTGTACATAATGGTGTTTGTTTCTTTTTCAACTCTTGTAATCCTTTTCTATGTTTCAGTACATTGGCTTAGCTGACTCATTCAATACTACACATAAGTAAGATACTAATCTTAAAGAAAATAATTTTAGTGCTTTCTAACTTAGGGTGATGTTTGTTCTGGAGCTTTTAAAAATATTAAACCATTTATCTGCTTACGAGAAGTTCTATTTTAGTTTACCGAGAGCCTGTGATATGTTGGTATTGGATCTCTTTGGGTACATTTTTAATATCTATCATCAGATGATATAATTTTAAAACTTCCTTATGTAGTGATTTATTTAAGGCTGTTTATTTATTTGCACAGGTGTGCGTGCATGTGCGTGTGTATGCACATATGTGGAGAACAGAGGAAGACAGTGAGAATGGTGTCTCTCCATTTACTGCGTTGGATCCAGGGACTGAACTCAGTTGTCAGGTTTCATAGTGAGCACCTTCTCCTGCTCAGCCATCTTGCCAGTCCTGGTTTCTTAAATTATTAAAATCCCTTGCTTTTTTGTGTTCAGCCCTGATGAGTTTCACTCTAACTGTCTGCATGTACTATTGGATTTATTTTTCACATCTACTGATTGCAAAGTCAATGTTTTTATTAATAAATGTAATAGTTTTTTTTTTTCGAAGCATGGTAAACCAAGTATGGAGTAGTGGCACATGCCTTTAATCCTAGTACTTGGGAGACAGAGGCGAACCTCTGTGAGTTCAAGCCCAATTATCTTGAGATAATTGTAGTTGGGTAAACTTTTCTATGAATTTACCCATTTTATGTAAGTTTTAAAATATTAGCACCTTATGATGATGGTCTCTTTTGCAGCTTATAACATTATTTATTTAAGACTTTCTTATTATCTTGAAAAGTTTTAGCCTTCCCATTTGTTTTTTTTATTTCGAAGGATAAGCTGTTAGCTTTATTGATTATCTTTATTTATTGTTTGTTTGTTTGAGGGAGTGGACATCTCCATTAATTTCTGATTTTCCATGAATCATGGCTTCCTACTCTCTTTGAGGTGACTTTTCTATTATAATTTCTGAAGATGGACACCCATTTTGCATCCTTCTTCATATCCAGTGAAATTGACCAAAGCTGTAAAGTTCTCCTGAGGCATCACTATTAGTAAATTCCTCATTGGTTGTTAGCTGATTGTTTTCAGCCCTTTCCAAGGCTCAGGTCAGATCTGGCTTTCTGTGTGGATTGTGTGGGAGCCACACTTCCTTACCATTATAATAGTCGACTCCCCCATCTATAAGCCTAAAAGTCCTTCCTCTTATAAGTTGCCTTGTCCATGATCTTTATCACAGCAACAGAAAAGTGACTAACACAGAAGTTGGTGCCAGGAACTGGGCTATGGCTGTAAAGAACCTAACTGTGATTTCTTTAGAAGGAATGTTGAAGGCTTTGGGACTTTGGAATAAAAATCAGCTCAAGAGGTTTCAGAGGGAAGCAAAGACTTTAACAGCAGCTAGGCTAGAGGCCATTCTTGTGATATTTTGGCAAAGAATCTGGTTGCCTTCTGTCCTTGTCCTGAGAACTTGCCTATTGCTACATTGAAAAGGAATGGACTATATTTGGTGAAGGAGATATCAAGGCAGCACAATACTGAATTTGTGGTATGGTTATTATTAATGACTGTTATATATGTGTATGGAATAGCAAGTGGGGCAAGAAGAACTAAAAAATGTATAGTTTGAAGAGCTCCAGGAAATTTACTGTTGCAGCCAAAGCTTGTGCTAAAAGAGATACGGAGGCTAAGAGAGATATGGAGGCTAAGAGAGGCCTGCTCTGAATTGAAAAAAAAAAAAAAGGAAGGGGCACTCAGGGTTAGATCTCACCCCATTAAGCTTCCAAATTGTGAAAGAAAAAAGCCTAAGGACTTTTTATGCTCCTAAAAATAACATCAACCAGCAAAATCTACCATAATGTGGTTCGAGAGAACCAGGCTCCATCCCAAGGTGGCAGCTGAACTTGGCAGTGCTAGCTTTAGAGTCAGCTTTAGAGTAAAGGGGTCATGGACCTTCTTTCCTGTTTTCAGAGAGCCACTGAGACCATGCAGTGTGTGGAAACATTTCTGAGAGAAAAGCCCTGAAAAAGCATTGCAGGAAGCTGTGGAAGTGCAGCCTGGGTTTTGTTGGAGAGCCCAAGAAGTTGGTAATACCAGAGCCCTATGATATCTCCTAGAGAGAGCTGATGACAGAAAGTAGAAAGAGCCCAAGAAAGGAGCTGACATCAAAACTGGAAGGTTGGAGCCACCTAAACTGTTTGACACCAGTCACAGAACTACAAGATAAAGGGTATGCCTTACTGGGTTTGGGATTTAATTTATCTAGTATTTCCTTAGTATGCCCCATTTGTCCCTTTTGGAATAATAATGTATATTCTGTACCATTGTTTAATGGAAATATGTAATTTGCATGTTGGTTTTTTACAAAGGTTTACAGTTAAGAGATTACCTTGAATTCAGAGGAGACTTTGGACACTGCTGAGACTGAAAGACAATGAGGAATTTTAAGTTGGACTACATACATTTTTGCATTATGATACAGCAGTAACTATGGGGAGTGGGAAGTGACAGCTTGTATAAAACATCCCTGACATTTTTGGGTATCTGAATACTTGATCCGCAGTTGCTAGTGTTGCTTGGGAAGGCGTATGGAGGAAGTGTAGCCTTCCGGACCAAGCTTTGCAGTTTCAAAGCCACATATGATGCCCAGTTCACCTGCCTGCTGCTGTGCTCACCTGCTGTGATGGTGATGGACTGTTATCCTATGGAACTGTAAGCTCAAATAACCTCTTCGGTTTATAAGTTGTCTTGAGCATAGTGGGTTATCCCAGCAGTAGAAAACAATGAACACATAGGTTCTCGTGTATCCCAGTCTAGCCCAGAAACAGGCTCTGTAGCTAAGAATGGCCTTATACTTTTATATTCTATCTCTCAGGCTGCAAACAGTTAGGATTATAAGCATGTTCCATGCCAGGCTAAGGTCGGAGCTTTTGTTAAGTTTTTGAAGTGGTTCTCTAAAAAGATAATATAAATGCACGTTTCCAACTCTGAGTTTATGAATTCTTCCCATGTCTCAATATTCCCAGGACTTTAATTGAAAAACAAGAAATAAAAACTATTCAGTATGAATACACAAAAGAGTGTGCTATGCAGGATCATTTTAAAAACCATGACTTCCCATATAGTCACGTATTTCTCAATGGATTCCTGACCTAAATCTTTTATGTATCCTTTCTTTAAAATTTGTTGACATATGCTCTTAATTTTTCTCCTTGAGCTTATCCCTAAGTATTTTATACTGTTGTGCTATCTTAGACAAATTCTTTTTTAATAAAATCTATTTGTTTCTCTGCTAATTAAAATAGAAATATGCACATTTTAGAGAAATTCCAAAAGTGATGATAACTTAAAGAAAGATAAATGTCCTTAATCCAGTGAGAGCGCATCTGTGGGATTCCATGAGCTTCTTTCTAGGCCATTCTAGAAATGTCCTCTGTCAAGGGCAGTGGCATCTCATGGGTCTGAGTGATTGATCCACAACCAACACAACCAATGACTCTCCTTTGTGTGAGGAGAGTCATGTGGCCTTGCTGGTCACTGTAGGCTTTGAGGGCAGGGCCTTTGAGGGCTATAGTCCAGTCTGAGTTTGCTGAGTTTTGATCCTTTGATATGTGAAGAACCCCCTCTATCTGCTGCTTCCATTGTGTGATGAACTGATGTGAGAGACACACAACAACAATAAAAGCCCTTCCTCTCTAAGATGCTTCTGTGAGGTATTGTGTCACAGTGGTAAATAACACATGTCCCCTGTACATATGGACAAGCACATTTAGTCCCCAACAGAATGGTTTTATGCTTTATAGAAAAAAATAGTTCTGTTTGTTTCATTTGCACTGTATAATCAATATTTTCCTATGGCAAAAGTTGTTTAATTGCAATATTGTTTGTAAAAGACCAAAGACTATGCTGGAGAGATGGCTCAGCTGTTAAGAGCACTGACTATTCTTCCAGAGGACCCTGGTTTGATTCCCAGCATCCACATGGCAGATAACCATGTAATTCCAAGATCTGACGAACATACATGCATGCAAAATATCAATGCACATAAAATAAATAATAATAATAATAATAACAATAATAACAACAGGAATTAAAGCTAGTAGACTGGGAATCTACCTTAGGGCTAGAAATACCTGCCTAATATGCACAAGGCCCAAAATTTAGTCACCAACACTACCAAAAAAATAAGTAAGAAAAGAAAGAAAAAGACTGTCTTATTACTTTGCAATTACTCATGTGTTACTATCATAATATTTTCAATAATAATTTTATAATGAAAATCTTAGTACATACATAATTTTCTTATCAAAAATTCTAGAAATTGTTTAGTTAGTGATATATTAAACATTTAAAGTTCAATAGATTGTTATGCTAAGTTTCTATTACTAGACAGATTGACATTTTGCTCTGCAGGAAGCTGAACCAAATGCATTTTCCTGAAATCCTCATTATCCTGTGTTGTGTTGGCTATTGACATTACCCTTAAGGAAAAACATACCATCCCTTAGGATGAAACTATGCTGTGTTAATCAGAAAGTATTGGTTAGAATATTTGTAACCATTTCATTTCTCATTTATATTTTCTTTTTTGTAACCCACTTTTTCATGTCTTTGGCCTATCTTAAAAGCTGGTTCTTTTTCTGTGTTATTCATTGAAGTTTCTTGTGTTTTGAATTTACTAATCCTATGTTGATAGTATATATTAGAAACAAATGTCTAATTGCATTTAAGTTGCTTTAATTTGTTATTCAGAAATTTTATACTTTTAAAGTTCCAATCCAATCTACTTACTTCCTTTTATGTATCTTATAATATATATTATCCTTAAAGCATCTTTCTAATTATGAGGCTGATTCAACACATATTTGAATTTTTTAACTGTCTAAATTAAAATATTTTTTGACAAACAGTACAAAGTAATTCTAATTTGTTTCATAACCACCTCCATGCCACTTACTGAATTATATTGGTTTCCTCGCTGATTTGAAATGCCACCACTGAACTCTTGATTGAAATGAACACACTGAGTTTATCTCACCCACTCATCTCTGAAAGTCTAATTCAAGTGATAATAAATACAGCAAAAACAATGCCCAAAAAAGCAATAAGCAGAAAAATGTTGCTCACAGCAATTATTTTTTAATTCAGAGCAACTATTATTTAAGCAATGCTCTTCAAAAGAAAAGGTTCACCATAAACTGGAAATATATTAAATATGGACATGTCTACAGATTAAAACACAACTATTAGAAATTAAAATAAGGTAATAGAACTAATTAATGTTGGTTAGATACTAAGAATACAACATTGAGACGATCTCTCTGAAAAAAAGCATTAGAAAGGCAGAAAATAGTCTCAAGGTTTTTTTTTTTTTTTTTTTTTTTTTTTTTAAAGTTATTTGTAACTTGGACTTTCATACTCATTTATTTGTAAAAGTAGACTGTGTATATTTTCAGAGAAGTCACATTTATCTCCTATCCTCTCAGGAAGCCATTTGGGTCCCACAACCATAGGATCAATGACAAAGAATGCAAGGCCTGGAAAGTGTAGAGCCCAAGAGATATTGTCATGAGATGAAGAGATTTACCCAAACTGCATCTGGGAAGAATATCTAGAAAGATCTTTCTAGAGAGAAGCAGAAAGTAACAAAGTATCAAGGTATTTTCAAAAAGTTATTAAAAAAATGGAGGACATGAAATTGGGAGAAGTAGGTGGAAGATGGATCCAGGAGGGGCTAGGATAAAAAGTTTGTGTGTATAATAAAAACATATCATATACACGCATGAAATTCTCAAAGAACTAATAAAATATATTATATTGAATAGGATATTTTCATGAAAAATTAAATATGCATATAATGGCTATGTTTGATTATATTAGGTGGACATTAATAAGTCTAGTAGTAGGGAATAGGGACTTGATCTGTGAATGATCCATATAAAGCCAAACAAACAAACAAACAAAAAAGGAACATAAGTGAACTCCAAGAAGGAAGGAGGTGGGAGCATTGTTACAGGAATATGACCAGTCTACACGACTTTGTGAAAAATATCTTCAGGATTATGGTGAAAAGTAGGGAATATTGACTTGACTAAATATTGCTTAATCATTATATATTGAGGTTAAGAAACTAGTGTGCATAAAGAGATACATTTTTACATTTCAGAATTGGAAACCCATGAAGCTGAGGAGTTGAGAAAAGTCTATGCACTTGTCATTTTGAAATACACGGTTAGTGAGTAACAGCAACAACTAAGTATTTGGAAATGGCTGCTTGTGGGGTGTGAGAATTGGAGGTGTCTTCAGAGAGAGGCATTGGTTGATGTTCTACATTATGCACATAATTAAATTTAAATCCAACAATAAAGCCTTTTTACTAATTAATCTCTTCTAAAATATTTCTTAAAAGATTCAAGGAAGAATTCCTTGTGTGTATGTGTGTGAATGTAAGTGTGGTGCATGTACACACAAGTGTGTGGGTGTGTACCATGCCTCCCATGCAGCAGTCAGAGGGAGACATTCTCATCTCACTGTGCTTATCATTTCTTGTCCTCCCTCTCCCCTTCTCTCCTCTACTTCCTCTCAGAGCCATCATCTCCTCTATAGTTATTATTGCATAACTATATGTATGTATAGATATGGATATAGATATCTGGACTGAGTCTATTTTAGTGTTGCTTCTATGTACCTGTGTTTAGGGCTGACCACTTGGGGCTGGATAACCAACCCATTAGTGGTCTTGTTTCTGGGAAAAACTTATACTCCAACTTTCAGATCACTGACTGCAGCTCTTCATCTAGGGGCTGGGTCCTTATGAAATTCCCCATCTCCACTGGCATGCTGATTGGTATGGTCATTATGTGGGTCTTGTTTAGGTAACCATATTGTTGCCTTTTCATGGATGACACATCCTTGTCTATATAAATGATACAGCCTCAAAGTATTCTGGTCCTTTGGTTCTTATAGTCTTCCTGCTCTCTCTTTGTTGGTGTTCCCTGAGCCTTAGATGCAGGGTATGCATTGTAGACATACCAGTTGGGAGTGGCAACCTCCTGGTAGCTTATGCTCTGCATTCAACCAGCTGTAGATTTTTGTGAGTCTTTGTGGCAAAAGGAAGCATCTTTGAAAAGGGGTGAGAGCCACATTTTCTCTCAGTATCAAAATAGAGTAAAAATAATAAAGAAGACAATTAGGAACTATTTTAATTTGAAAAATCAGCCCCAGAATTCAACTTCAGCCTTACAAATTAGATGGCTGCAGACAGCTGACCTTCAATGTAGAAGTATAACAGGACCTGATTCCCAGCACTGTGGAGAGAAAGATAGCTAATGTGTGCAAAGTATCTAATTCACAAGAAAGAAGCAAGCCAATGCTGGCTACTCTAGGCTTTAACTACATGTCCCCTAAAGGCCCATGTATTAAGGATTAGTCCACAGTCCACAGGTACTATTGACATGGGAGAGAGTTGAACCAGTAGGGCCAGGTGAGAGAAAGTTAAGTCACAGGTGGCACACCCAGGAAGGGGACTGTGGGACTATGCTCCTTCCTTAATTTACTTCCCTATGGCCATGAGATGAATAGTATCCCCTGCCACAAACTGCCCACCATGCTCTCCCTCAATACTTGCCTGAAAGCAATGGGACCAGCCCATCATGGACTGAAACCTCCAACACTGTGAGCCGAAACAAAATTTTTCTCCCTGCTCTTTTTTCTCTTTATCTCTTCTGCAGCTGCTTGACTCATGTTTATTCAACTCAGTCATAAACAGTCCTGCCCTGTAATACTTTTTTCTCTTTCTCCTTCAAAGGCCAGCTGTGTAATAACTGTTATTGTTTCACAGCTTTAAAAATAAAGGAAGAAAAATATAAAGAAAAAAAAAAAAGGCAAAGAGAGAAAAGAATCCACTATAGTGACTTCAGGTTATTTTCAAGGGACATCTTGTTCCTTGAGCTAAAATCAAGGCTTCTGACTGGCAGGGGCCTGGGGGCAGCAGAGAAGTTTCCATAGGGGTGCTGGTCCCATGCAGAGAGGCTCCCCTTGGGTTCAGGTGCTTGGAGAACAGCCCCAGATGGCTCAGGCCATTACTCACTAGCCTAAGGCAGCTCAGCAAGGCCCCCATTGTTCCCGGAGATAAAGTGCTTAGATCAAGCCTGTGACAAAGGGATTCTCTCCGAGCACTAATTAGCTTCGGAGTAATTTCTAATCCAACTCCAGTTTCAGCCATATGTACGTACAGATGTACTTTACACATTTCCTCTCTTTCCCATCATCCGGACATCTTTTCGGCCACCTGCCCCATGTTTCTATACCCTTTCGCTTCTGTTCATCTGTTTTCTCTCACAAAATAGTTTATCATCAGCGAGACACCTCAAGGCTGGTGGCAGCTTTGGGAATTCTACCAAGTCTCCCACAGTGTTGTGTGGGCTGCCAGGACCTAATCATCTAAGTCAATTCAAAACCCAGAAAGCCTGACTTTGGAATGACAACACACAGGTATGGATACAACTGAGGCAGATGTGGCCATGGTCTACTGACTTTCTTATATTGTAATTCATTATTTTTAATTTTTTTCTTCATTTGCTTTAAAGATACCATTCCAAAGTTACCTCCAGAAATCTCTTTCCCATCCGAGACCCTTCAGTGTCTATCAAAGCTGCCTCTAGGTCCTTTGTGGGTCCCTTTTTGTGCTCTGTCCCTTTACTTCAGAGAGCTTCCAGAGAACAGGTAACTGTCTCTGTCTCTGCCTGTCTTTCTGTTCAGTTTGACTATGTCTAAGCCATCACAGCTCTGTTATGGAAAGTTTAAGTTTCTTTCCTTTGTCTGCTGGTTGTTTCTTCTTCTTTTTCCTCTTCCTTCTCTTCTTTTTTCCTTTACCTTGTCTTCCTTTCTAAAAGCTTCTATTTTCCAATCACATGGCCCCCATATTAAACAGTGTCTTTATTCTCTTCTCAGCTGGCACAAATTCCAAAAAGATGAACCCTGAGGATTGCCCCTGGTCACACCCACCGCTGGTCCATATGGACTAAGCATGGTGTGACTGCTCTGTCAGGAGACCTCATGGATACTTGAAAGTTATGACTTTGGAGTCCTATAGGCCTAGGTTAAATAAAGCTGTGCCTCCAGTTTCTACTAGGTATGTAGCTTTAAAAATATTGCTTGGCCTGCCTAAACCTAATCTTTTGTAAGTTAAAGATGGAGGGAATAGCCCTACCTGTGGTTCATTTGTGAGAGCAGAAGCCATGTGTCTATGGCAGGCATGTGACAGGTAATATGGCTTATTGTGAGATGTCCTCATGGACAATGTGTTTCAACATATGGTCCTCTATTGGTGAGACTGGCATGGCAGTCAGTCAGATCTGGAGGAGGAACTGGTGGGCCTTTGATGGCTATCCTGGCCTCTGGCTCTGGTTGGTGCTGTCTGTCTCCTCGTCCATCTGGTTTACCTTCCCACTCCAGGGACTAAGCCTGTTCGTGTCACCTCTGTCATAACGCACTGACCCTTCTGAAGCTGCGACCCTCACCCGAGTGTTTTCTCCCTCAAGCCGCTTCAGTCAGGAGCTTTGTCAGGGTGACAGGAAAGGCAACGGACATCATAGGTATGGTCATTTAAATTCATCTGAAGATAAAATTCAAACTAGTCCTACTCATTGAGACTTTCTTTTTTTAAAAAAAGGAAGTTTATTGCATTTTGTATAAAATGCAAAATGACAAGAGTCTCTGTCTTGTAATATTCTTTGAAGGGCTTAAGCCATTAAACGAGAGAGCTATACACGCTCCTCACAAATGTTCTTTCTCTTACACCTTCTGTAAGAACCATACCCTGCCGGACACATCTGACCTTCATCTGATATTTGTGCATGTGTGCATATGTTTACAGAATGGACTGGGCACCATGCTGGGCAGAAGGATTCACACTCCCTCCATAGAACACTCAGCTTCGATGGCTTAGCAAAGCATGGTCTCTTCCTCCTGGTCAATAAGAATGTGTTCTCACAATATGATTCCAGTTTTCTCCTTGTGTAAGGTATGTATCCGAGTTAGGTTTAGAGTGTTGGGTTTACATAGGGAAGGAAGATGAGAGAGAGAGAGAGAGAGAGAGAGAGAGAGAGAGAGAGAGACTAAGTGAGGGAGGGAGGGAAGAAGTGAGGGAGAGAAAAGGAGGAAGGAAGGAATAAAAGGAGGGAGGAGGGAAGAAGGAACTGAGTTAGAGAGAAAGAGTGGGTGGAAGGAGGGAAAGAAGAAGGAGGGAGGGAGGGAAGAAAGGAAGGCAGCATTTTCAAGATAGCATGTTCAAGAAAAATTCCAGCTGTTCCATGCTGCCAAAGACACTTCTCATGGTCAACTGGAAGATATTCTGACCTGTACTCCCTTTCTCAGGGAGTTGGAAGACACTAAGTGAAAGGGGATTAGTAAGTTAGGGAGCACAGCATTATTCTTACTATAGCTTCCACATCTTTGCTTCTCAGAACGCTCCAAAGAGAAACCCCGTAATGCTTCCACCCACTGTGATTCTGGAGACAGCCTCCATAGCTGATGGAGGGAGAGCCTGGGCTTTGAAAGCTGCATGCCCTCATCTGAACCCAAGCTCTGCACTTTCTACCAACAGTTCATTTATTGTCTCCATGCCTCAGTTAAACTCCATGCCTCCATGGCAGTCCAGTTCATCCCTCCTTCATAGAGTGCTCAGAAAAAGCAAAGGACAAAATTGGTGTATGCTAAAGCAATTGACACAGTGCCTCACAGATGATAAATGCTGGTGCCTCTTTCCGGTACCACCACCCGATAGTGTGAACACGGCAATCATAGATGATCAATTCACATACATAATGGGGCTTCTTAGAAGAATATGCCCATGGATATAAGCCAGTTCTCACGAGTGTAGATTAGTCTGAGGAAGTGTCTATTTTTTTTTTTTTTTAAGGAGCTTGGATCACTTTAATGCAGTCTCTTTACCATGGTTTTTAATTAATAAGCCCACCCCAGTGCTGACAGTTATGAATGGACATGATTACAGCTGTGTGTTGATGTACAAAACTGGGGCTTGCCCTTTAAGGAAGGCATCATCACATACATTTGCCAGATGAGGAAACTGGGTATAGGCTTGAGCAGGTGGACAGAGTGGGGATTCCGACGCAGCTCTTATCTTTTTGCCTTTGAATATTTTGCTTGCTTTGGGTTTTGTTTTGTTGATGATGTTGATGTTTCCTTCCATGTTTTGAACCCAGGCTAGTTTTGAGCCCCTTACCTTACCCAGGCTATCCTAAAACTGCCCATCCTCTGTCTCAGCCACTCAAGTTCTGGCTGCTGTGGGTGTGCCTCCACAATCACTATTTGAGGCTTTATATCAGAGGTTGATGGCCATTGTTTCAGACATGCAAATGAGTTTCCCCACAATACAACCAAAACTGCAACATTTTTAAAAAAGTCTTTCTACGTGTTTTCTAGAAAGTGTGAAGATCCTGGCAGTATTGGAAGCTCATGTCCAAGAGTTAAGCTTTAGGAAGTTGATCTGGGTGGCTAGAGGATTCAATCTGTGGTTGTGAGATTGTTGTCTTACTAACAAGTGCATCTAGTATGGCGCTGGATGAGACCAACACCATTATCTCCATTTTAGAGCCGAGAAACCAAGACTCCGGGAGGTTAAGTAACATCTATGAGATAAAAACCCAATGTCATTTACAGTGCTGAAAAATAACCCTTAGCTTGAAGATGTCATCCCACCACAATGTTAGTTAAATCAAATGCTGCTGTTCTTTGTCTTGATTTTTTTTTTCTTCTCCTTCACAAGAAAAAAAAACCAAGTTTATCACTTTTAGTACTGGCCCATGCCAGACACAGGTAGTCTTTGAATTAAATATGATATCACTTGCAAGGCAACTTCAGCAAGATTGGAGAGGTGGTAGGGAGGAAGGGCGGGAGGCAGGTGGGGACAGTGGAAATGTGGCTCTGTGGAACTTCAGATTTTGGAATGATTTTCAATCAAATTCAACGAGGAGAGCATCTCCCCAGGTGTCACCAACATGTCATCAATAACTCCCTTCCCCAGATCCCACATCTCTGGTGCGATTTTATTGAACACAAGTTTAATTGACCTGGAAAAGAAGCCTACGTGTTTGCAAAGTCGTGTATGCTGCCAGCAAAATACTTTTCTTGGTTCTTCCCACCTTCCCGGGGTGTCAGCTGGACCAGGTCCCAAGATGGTTCTTAACAGTAAAAAACTGTGGGGCTACTGCATTTTAAACACTCTGGGAGCCTCAGGCTGGAAGGTCATCTCGATAACAAGAGGTTCTGAATGTGGTAAAGATTTCCATTTGCTGCACGTGCTCATTCAGAAATTGAATTGGATTGAATAAAATGAATTGGTGCATGAGACCCAGGGTGAACACATTGTCTCCATGGGCCTCAGTTTCGTGTCTGTGAAATAAAAGGAGGTCCTACTTGTCAGAATGGTATAAAAATTCCAGACTAGTGGCTTGTGGTGGCACATGCCTTTAATCCCAACCCTCAGAAGCAGAGGCAGGTGAATCTCTGAGTTCAAGGCCAGTCTGGTCCAGGATAGCTAGGGCTACACAGAGAAACCACTCTCTCAAAAAACAAAACAAAATTCTGGACTTAAGTGTCTCAAGAAAATATAGGCAACAATTTTCTCAATAATCACAATTCTTCTCTTATATACTGTGTAGTGTCTTGGTGCCAGTAAAATCTTGTGTGTATGTGTGTTTTTATATTCACATGTGTGTAGATATGTGCACATCAGTGTGATATGCATATGTGTGTAAGGAAGTCAAAGGACAACCTGAGGTGTTATTTCTCAGGAGTGGCTCACCTTGGAATTAAAAAAATAATAATTAATTAACATATGTGTGTGTTTATATGTGCATATGCCAGTGTGTGTGCTGGTACATGCTACATGTGAAAACCAAAATAGGGGATCAAGTCACCAGGAGCTATAACTAGCATTTATGGCATGTCTGGCTTGTTCTGGGTCTGAACTTACATCCTCATTGTTAGTCAAGTAGTCTTAATGGCTGAGCTGTCTCTCCAGCCCCCACCTTATTCTTTTAGATGGGTTTACCCATCCAGCAGGTTAGTTTGGCTGGCCAATGATCCCCAGGGACCAGCCTGTCTCTAGCCACTGCCCCTTCCCCCTGGTATTGTGATTACAACTGCAAAGCACATTGCTTTATGTAGGTGCTGAGGGTCAAACCCTGGTGCTGACCAACTGAGTTGACTTCCCAGCTCTGTAAAGCCTGTTCTGAGCTTTGCATTTCTTACAGGTGCAATAAAAGGGTTGCAATGTTTTCTTTATGACTTGCCCAACCCTAGTCCCATATAACTATACTGTGTTGATATTCTTGAAGGGCAGTTGTAGATCTACATGGCATCTTCAGGCTCAGTTTGCTGTATTTAGTCAGCCAGGCCACAGAGAAAGGGCTTTGAGCCAGGATATGTGGGCTAAAGCCACCCTTTATTCATGTCCTTGTCATCCCTAAACCTGTGGAGAGAAAGTCTCCTTTCAGGAAGGCTATTAATTATAGTGTAACTGAAAAAAAAACCACACTGTAAGATCTTGCTTACTTTCAAACATGTTGACTCTTATCTAGGAGTTAATTTTCCCCAACACAGAACTTTCAAAATGAGTCTCTTAAAATGAGTGTAGTTTTTGATTGGTGCTCATATATGAAAGGGATAATTATCTCTGAAGAAACTGCATGATGTATTTCATGCCCACTTTCTATCATGCCTGTATTTGGTTCCCTGCTTTAAGGCAGGCATATCCCCTAGTCTTCGGCCAGCCCTCCACTGAGGAGCATAGGCATGTCCTCTAAATGCAGTGAACATTGATCTTTCTCGCCCGAGACTCTCAGAAAGTTGGAGGAATCTAAATGTGACCACTTAGGCATTCAGTGACAAATCTGAGAAGAACATACAGCTTGTTCTGAACTATTCTTTGACCTTCAGCTACTCCCATGATCCCCTGGATGACTTCATCAGCAGGGGAACAAAGTTTGGTTCTTTCTCTGTTACTTCAGCACTTTTGAAAAGCAGTAGAACATGGGACTTCTTGATCGCTTATGTCAGTCCAACCTAGATCATAAATCAGAATTCAGATGTCTCGTGGGTTAAGATGAGGTCTAAGCTGATATTATCCTTTTCTCTAATGAAGCCTTGGAGGCTCACAAACCCAGATTTAGACTTGGTGGTTTGCATATTAAAAACTGGCCTCCTTCCCTAGGTATTATGTTCCCACTTCAAATGCTTTGAGACAAGCAATAAGTGATCCAGTGATATGGTGAGAATGCCCACCCGGGGCTTCCCCAAGGACCCTCATCGGGAATGTGGGAGCTCAGATTATTTTGGTTCCTAAAAAAAATTTAGATATCCAAATCTTTATAAATTAGCAGTATCCTAAAACCTTTTTATTTCCCTTTCTCTCTCCACCTCAACTACTTTTGTCTCGTTTTGTTTCAATATTAAAAAACGTATCTGCATTGCTTAATTGTTGCTGAGCCACAAGGGGGAAAAATGAACCCAGCAGTTCTTGGGAGGTCATTTCAGTGTGTGAGGTATTTGGTTGTTGCATGATAAGTATTACAGGCCATCTCTGACTGCCCATTCCAATTCTAACACAGTACACTGTGCATTAAAACTGAGAATGTGTCAGTTAACAGTTGAGCTCATGGATCTTCAGTGTTCCACGCTGGGCCCATCAATGGAAACACAGGGAAAGCCTGACGGCCAGCAAGCGTGGAAGATGTGCTGCTCTGCCTTGCTGTTTTGTTCAGCTCTCGGAGTGGCCTCTGCTGATCGCTCTAGTTAGAACATAACATCTCATGCAATGGGTCATCTCTTACCTTAGCTTGAAAGCTCTCTACCTACTTGTCTCTGCTCTCCACCAACATCCCACCCATTAGCTGACTTGCTTCTAGCCTTCAATGGTCACTGGCGTGCAGCATCCCAAACGACTGCTCATGTTTGTGCTTTACATAGGACACAACATACATAAAGGAAGTATTTCCAACTGTCTTGCCAGTCGCTTTTCCTTCTCTGTGACAAATACCTCCTGAAACAGCTTAAAAGTAGCTGGAAAGATGGGGTGGCTAAGAGAACTGGCTGCTCTTCAAGAAGAGCTGGGTTCAATTCACAGCATCCATCTGGCTGTTAACAGCTATCTCCACTATTTTCAGTCCCAGGGAATCTGAAGCCCTCTCTTTGTCTTCTCAGGCACTGAATGCATGTGGTGCACAGACATACATACAGACAAAACCTACACACATAAAATATACATAAATCAAAATGATAGAAACCAAAACAGCTTAAAGGAGGAGTGATTTATTTGGGCTTGTAGTTCCAAGGGTTTTGATTCGTGGCAGGTTGGTTCCATTGCTGTGGGCTGAGGCATGGAGGAAGCCATTCACCTCAGGGCAGTAAGGAAACAAAATCCATAAGTGGTTAGGAAAAGATATGGGTCTGGAAGACATGGTTCTGGTCACTGGACACCTCCGACTAGCCCCTCCTCCTGCATTTGCCAATGCCTGTCAAAATAGCTCCATCATCTGGAACCAAGTTCTTCACATGTGAACATGTAGGGAAATGACAGCAAAACCTTAGAGCCTCTCAATTCATTCCCTTTAGCATGTGTGTGGGAGGGGTATGTACATATTCATGTGGGCATGAACACATGTCTGTACAAATATGTGTGATCCATATGTCATGATTGTGGAGGGCCAGAGATTGATGTTCCAATGTCTTTCCTTACCCTCTCCCTAACTTACTTTATGAGATAGGGTCTTTTACTGAACCTGGAACCATCCCATCTATCTATTTCTATCTATTTGGCTCGGTAGACTGGTTGCGCAATGGGGTTCAGGTATCTTTTCTCTTCAATCCACCTTCATCTCCCCAGTTCTACCTCCCCCCTCCACAGCTCCCCACCCCGACAATGCTGTGATTATAGATGCATGCTGCCATGCCCAGCTTTTATGTGTGTACCATGGATCCGGGTTTAAGTACATTCTCACACTTGCGTGGGAAGCGCTTTATCAACTGAGCCATTGCCCCAGGTCTGACCCTAGGAACTCCGTATTTATCTGATTTTCCATAAAATCTGACTGCACCACTCAAAAGAGTTATCACAAAGCCTCCCTCTGCAATGCTTCTCTCCTCTGTAACTAAATGCCGGGCAGAAACAACTCAACGGAGGAAGTATTTACTGTGGTGCCTGTTTGAAAGAGGTCAGTTCATTACAGTGAGCAGAGCATCGTGCAGTTCACAGGGAATAGAATGTACAAAGGGCTGGTGGGACCAAGAAGTGGAGGCCTCACATCCATCAGCATTCCATCTTCCTGGGTCCAGAACATTCAAATCCCAATGCCACAGCCTGCCCCAAACAATTTTATTCCCTTTTAAGTCAAGCTGACCCAGTGTCTCCCCAACTTATACCTGCTCATTCCCTTTTCTCTCTGTTGCTCTATTAGACCCAATGTTCAATGCACAGCAAAACATTATGGAGACTGGCAATATGCTTGGTCATATGTTGTAAAAGATTTCCAGGCCCGTTTGGGCCAGAAATTCAGACCTTGCCTGCAGCACCTTTTATCCCCCAAAGAAATGAGTCAGACACTTATATTAATTTCATACTGTTTGGCCTATGTCTCAAGCACATTACTAGCTAGCTCTTTCATCCTAATTCAACCCATTTCTAGTAATCTACCTGCCACGTGGCCCAGCCCATGGCTCACCTGGATTCCTTACATGGCTCTTCTTCCTCTGGGGTCAGATGAAGAGTGAACCAACTTCACTCTCATTCCACCTGTCTCTCCTCTGATCCTCCACCCACTTCTACGATGTTCCACATAGGCCAAACCAATTACTTTATTTACAGCATACAGAGAACATTTTCATCACACTATATGGTAGCTGGAGAGACAGCACCCATATAGTGGCCAGCACACTATATGGGTGCTGGCCACTGAACTCTTATAATTTTGAATATTGTTGTCATTTTATATGATATGTGTATCCTGGTTAATATTCATAAGATTGTCATACTTGAAGTCATTATGTAGAAATTGTGCACTCATTTATGGAAGGCCTATTTTTACAATGTAAGCTTTGCTTTCTCGGTTGACTGGAATTGCAGATTACTGCTACTCAGATTTGCCACATAACAGCCAGGATACCCAGGCTTTCCAGAAACATGCTAGAATATACCAGATAGATAGACATCTTCAACCACTTCATAGACCAAGAGAATATGGCATTCAAGATTTTGTTATCTAGAATTGAGCCCTGAGAGACCCGACAACTCCTGGTATCACTGTTCCTTTCCCGAGGTGGTGTTGAGTCTCATGGATATCTCACAAAGAGATTGTCTTCTTTGGTGGATGGGCAAAGGACTGCACTTGCCCCAACTGCTGTCAGCATGCACACTGTCCCATCTGGACAAGCAAGATGAAGGATAAAGACTGCTGAAGCCTGCCTGGACAGGATAAGACTCTCTTTCCCAAAAATACCCTGTTTCTGAAGAGACTTGTCAGATACCCTAGGCCAGTAGCCAAAAGCATGGATGCTCCCACTGTACAGAGAAGTGGTGGATGACTGTCCAGGTAGTTAACTGTCATTGTCCTCTCCTAAATCTTGAAAGTTACTCTCTCATGCTTCCAACCTTTAGGTAATATATTTTCCTTCTCAGCTCTTGATGGTGTTGAAGACTGGATAGTTGAGGTTTCTATTACTTTATATCTCAGCAAAAAGATACAGGTATTAGAACCTTATCATTCAAGATAAACAGCTTTGAAGCAATCCCTGTACATTGCCTCATATCAATATTCTAGAGATTAAGATGTACCTTGTATTTGTTGTTTGTTAGTTGTAGTGTGATCTTGCTTATGTTAGTGCCTTACCCTTCCCGAGACACAACCTTATGATAATCCCTATAGTATATAGTCTTATACTTAGTTTAGAACTTTCTTATTTAGACAAAAGTGGGAGATGTAGCTGGAAATCAGAATTTACCCAGGTAAACACTTGTGATATCAAGGAACTGAATCCAATTGGGGTGTGGCCAGCTGGGGAGACCCTGGGATGCGGAGGTGACTCCCCTCTTTGGCTCCAGCGTGTTCTGGGAAGAAGCTCCATCACATTCCCTTGATGACCTCTTTATCCTTTTCACCCCCTCAGAATTTCCTTTGTACTGTAAGTGTTTTTGGAATAGTAAATATTATCAGATTATGTAGACAAGTGGCTGAGAATCATTTTGCAATAGGCATATGACTCAAAGACACAGATAATGAGTGAATGGTGGCAAGATGTTGGAATGCCCAAAGATCTTAAAATAGATGTTGTCGAATTATTAAGTATGCCAATATTCTGTTTTGATATTTCATTATATATTTTTACTCCTCAAGACTTAATAAATCCCAGAATAAGGGGCTGGAGAGATGGCTCAGCGGTTAAGAGCACCGTCTGTTCTTCCAGAGGACCTGAGTTCGATTCCCAGCACCCACATGGCAGCTAACAACTGTCTGTAGTTCCAGTTCCAGGCAAACACCAAGGCAAATAAATAAATAAAATAAATCCCAGAATATATAGCCAATGACTTTTTCTGTAAGTAGTAAATTGTATTTTAAAGGATTTTAAAAGGAAAATTTTCCCTCATATTAAATACCTATGTTCAACAATTTACAGAAAAAATGGATTACATGGACAACACGATGGGGATCATTGATGGAGAAATTCAGAAATGACAGGAAAATAAGAGCCAAATAGAAATGCTGATATGAAAAAAGACAAAATCAGAAATGAGTGTAATTTTCTTCAGGCATCCCACACAGAGCACTGCCTTCGAGGAAGGTTTGGTCGTGTTTGATCACATGGCATTCTTTCTCACCTGTGTGCAGCTCACCTTCCAGCTGTTGTCCTGTGTCCTCAGGGGATTGGTTGCAGATCTCTTCACATGGATACTAAAACCATGTGTTTTACATTTGCATATGGCCTCCGCTTTATTTTGTTATGCACTTGATATCACCGCTTAATTATTCATACCATCTAGTACCTTACGATTAGTTGTTATACTACATTCTTTATATATTTATATTTACATAATCCTATGTAGTTGTACTGTCCTCATTAGGTAGGTGAAGATGACCAGGAATTTCTGATACCCCACCTCCTCTGCCTCCCAAGTGCTGGGATTATAGACATGTACCACCAGGGCCAGCATACTTGGGGTTAGAAATTAGCCCAGGACTTCATGCACACTAGTCAAGTACTCTGCCAACTAAAATACATTGCCAGCTCTTACTTTTACAAGTTATTTCTTAATTTTTTAGTAACTTCTACATTGGTTGAATTTGCTGTTGGGATGTTCTTGGGTATGGTGGGCAGAGGTACAAATTTATATTGTGTGTGTGTAAAGTCACACATTCAAGACTTAAAGCTTCCATCAGAAGGAGATTGTTTTTATGTTTTCACCTTTTCCAAGTAACTAGCCTCTCATGTGCCATCTTATACTTGCTTAATGCATAATCACTAAAAAACATATTGGAGGGGAAGAAATGAATGGATGAAGTACGTGAGAATGATGATTCCCTGGTTGTTTTTAAGATTTGCCCCTCCCCTTCCCCAATAAATTCTTGATAACGACATTGAATTTGCCAGACTGGATTAAGTATGCATTTATTCCCTCAATACATGGAAATCCAGTGTTCCTAGCACCGTCTTCCCAGTATAATTACAGCAATGAGCAACTCAGCTTGCTTGAACAACTCAGAGTTTGGGTCACTGGATCCACTGCTGAGTTCGGGCTGTTGGTTCCAGCTAAAACACTTGTGCCAATTAGTAGACAAGAATGGAACTAGAAACCTAGTGAAATCCTTATACTGCACCTGACTCACTATATATAAATTATTAATGCTTCCTCTTGAATATATTTTAAATATGAATATATTGGAGGAAGCAGACAATAAATTTATATTTCCATTTCTACAATATAATTTATAAAATTAACATATTACATATTTTTATCATAAACAAGTTATGTTTATGTAGTAAATTTGCAACATGATGAAAAGTATGAAGCTGAAAAGAAAATCATTTGTAAGGTCCTTTTTGTAACAGAAATATTTTAATGTTTTGGCAGATATTCTTTTAGATTTTTATTTCTTCCAGGTTGTTAATACAGAATTTTCTTTTTTCTGAATAGGTTTAGAATATTCTCATGTTTTAAGTACTTTTAATAGAATTTAACTTTTAATGGTATGATGGTTCACCTCAAGCGTCAATTTGGAATCACCCAGGAGACACACCTCTGAGAGTATCTCTTAAAAAGATTGAAGAGAGGCTGACCCATTTGGAAATAAGGGTAGAGCCATTCCTTGGGTTGGGGGTCACAGGTTAAATAAAAAAAGGTGAAAGCAGCAAGCTGTGTACCACGTCACTGTTTGTATCTCCCTCTGCTTCCTGTTTGCTAATGCAATATGACCAACCACCTCATGCTCTTGACACCACACTTTCCCTGCCATGATGGACTGTTACCTCAAACCTTAGCTGACAAATGCCAGCTTCCTCAAGCTGGCATTGAAAAACTAACAAAAAGATTTGTTAGTGGTACTCCCTATCATTTCCACAAGCCATGACCTCAGTTGCTGGTGGTTGGTTGCCAGCTTATTTTAAACATTCCATAATCATTCAGAACTCTGCAAGCAGTATCTCTGGGCCCAGAGCTATAGCTTCTGTGTCATGATGTCGAACTACATTTTGTTATGGAATTGCTGCAACCTAGAATCTCATAGTCTAATGGGTTTCCTTGAGACACTGCCATGACTTCACAGAAAGGCTTTGATTTTGCTAGGTCATTGTTTTGTTTTTAAACAATTTATAATTCCATCAATTATTCATGGAATTATTCAATTTATCCATTTCTTTTTGTTGTTATTTTGAAATAGGGTCTTGTGATATAGCCCAGGATGTCCTGGAACTCATCACTTAGCCTACACTGGCTTTGAGCCAGGGTCATCTCCTTAACCTTCCAGAGTGCTAAGATTGCAAGAATCAGCTTGGCTTCCCATATCCTCTTTCCTAGTTTAATAGGTGAGATAAATTGCATGGCTATTTAACTTAGGGTTATTTGAATGCTTGTTGCTAAAGGTTTTCTTATTTTACAAGTCATTTATGTTTCTTCTCTTACTACTTGACAATTTGTATTATTTTACCTTGTAGTATTGCTAGTCTTCTGTTTGCATTTTTATTAGATTATTAACTTATATTTCCTGTATATGATAATGAATTTCTCTGTGGTATTTCCACCATGCATATACCATATGCTGCCCAGATTCTCCCTTTCCTAATGTCTTCTCCTAGCTCTCTCCTCATCCATGCTTCCCTATGCCATCCCTGTTAGTCTTTCCTCTCCCTTCAGGTCATCATTTTATACATAAGATAAAATGTGTCTATCTTAGTTTACTTAACATGATGACTTCCAGTCGCCCTCACTGTCTTACCAACAACATGATCCCATTCTTCATTATGGTCCCAAACTACTCCATTATATTTATATTTCACATTTCTTTACTTTTTTATTTGTTACTAGGTCCCTTAAGCTGACACTATGTCTTAGCTATTGTGAATAACACTACAATAAGCATGTGCATGCGGGTTTCTCAACTGTATGAAAACCCATTTCCTTCAAGTATATTCCCAGGAAGGCCCAGCTAGATCATATGTTAGGTGTGCATTTAGTTTTGTAAGTCCCTTCCAAACTGATTTCCACAGCAGTTAGAATAATTTATCATCTTATCCACTATGATAGTTTGAATAACAATAGTCCCCATAGGCTCCTATCTTTGAATTCTTAATTATCAGGGAGTAGAACTGTTGGAGGAGGGTAGGAGGTGTGACCTTGTTAGTACGGCACTGGAAGAGGTGAGCTTTGAGATTTCAGAAGCTCACACCAGACACAGTCTCTGTCTCTGTCTCTCTCTGCCTTCTGCCTGGGATCTCTCTTTCTCCCCGTTGCCTGAGGATCAGGATGTAAAGCTCTCAGATACTGCTCCAGCACCATGTCTGCCTGCTTCTCATCATGATGCTGTTAACGGACTACCTCTCTAAAACGGTAAGCCAGCCCCAGTTAAATGCTTTCTTTTATAAGAGTTGCCTTGGTCATGGTGTCTTTTATAGCAATAGAACAGCATCTAAGATACACCACCATATATAAAGGTTTTTCTTTCTCTACATCTTCCTTGCTTTTCTGATAATGGCTGACTGGGGTGATTTGGAATCTCAATGTATAATTGATTTGCATATTTCTGATGGCTAACATAGTTGAGCATTTTAAAATATATTTATTGCCCACTTACATTTCTTTTGAAAAATGTTTGTTGAAACCTTTAAATATTTGATTATGACAGGGTTTTCTTATGTTGTCTAGGCTGCCTCATGGTCATTATGTAATTCAGACTAACCTCAAATTTAGGATCCTTCTGCCTCAGTTTCCTCACTGATAGTATTATAGGTGTGTGCCACCATGCCTAGTTTATCTCAGTAACTGATTGGGTAATATATTGTTTTGGGTTAACTTTTTGAGTTCTTTATATATTTTAGATATCAGTCCTCTACTACATTAATATAGCCAAGATATTTTCCCATTCTGTAGGTTGCCATTTCACTGTTGACATGCAGAAGCTTTTAAATATGATATAGTTTCATTACCAGTTCTTGCTTTTATTTCCTGAGTTATCAGAGACTCACTAGATACTTTATGAAATTTGTTGAAATTGATACCTAGTTTTCTAATTTATTTTCTCTCTGTTTCTTTTTTTTTTTTAATTTTTTTTTTATTTATTTATTTATTATGCATACAGTTTTACAGAAGAGGGCGCCAGACCTCATCATAGATGGTTGTGAGCCACCATGTGGTTTTGCTGGGAATTGAACTCAGGACCTCTGGAAGAACAGTCAGTGCTCTTAACCTCTGAGCCATCTCTCCAGCCCCCTCTCTGTTTCTTTTTTGATAGTGTCTCTTTATATAGACTTAGATGTCCTAGGACTCACTATGTAGACCAAGACCAAGCTGGCTTTGAACTCACAGAGATCTGCCTGCCTCTACTTCCTAAGTGCTGGCTGGGATTGCAGGTACATATCACCATGCTCAGCTCTGATTGATTTTCAGTTGGTGCTATTGATTTAGTACTGAAGGAGTTTGACTAGGGTCTCATGCCCACTCCAACAGCTCCTGGCAGTTTTTCAGTACAGATGTCTAACAAATAGCGATAATTTTGATATTTTTTCCTTTTCAGTCTTCAACATTTTTAGTAAATGCTGTTTTAAGCAGTAATATTAAAAAAAGTATAAACTTTAGGTATTAAAAGAGATGTTTTCATAAAATTCAAAAAATTACAACAAAACATTTTATGTAATGTTTGTTTTACAGTTTTATAAAGATAAAAATGTTTTCTGAAAGGATCTATCTATCTATCTATCTATCTATCTATCTATCTATTATTTGTACAGTGTTCTGTCTGCATGTATGCCTGCAGACCAGAAGAGGGCTCCAGATCTCAGTCTAGATGGTTGTGAACCACCATGTGGTTGCTGTGTATTAAACTCAGGACCTCTGGAAGGGCAGCCAGTGTTCTTAAGCTCTCAGCCATCTCTTCAGCCCCAAAGAAAAATGTTTAAGGGAGCTGGAGACATGGCTCAGTGATTGAGAGCACTTGTTGCTCTTGTGGAGGACCTGGCTTGGTTCCCAGCACCCAGAACTCCTTTCCCAAAGGAATTCAACACCCTCTTCTGGCCTCTGGAGGTACTGCATCCAAGTGGTGCACATACACACATGTAGACAAACATAAGAATAAATCTTTAAAATAAAGATAAAGATATTACCTTTTATTTCTAATTCTTTGAAAACTAAGTATTTTTATGCAATAAGTTTATCTTTATATCTATCAGTAATATGGTAAACAATACAGATAGTTAATATTATATCACTTCTAATTCTTAGTCCTATCAATCAGAATGTATATATTAAATCTGACTAACTTTATCAGTAGTAGAATTTGTACATGTTAAATGCATACATAAAATTATTTGTCTTTTTTTTTTTTACTTTTCTATCCCACTTTCTTATTTTGTTGATATAATCTAGAATTTTAGTTCCAGGTGGTATTTGGAGTTGGATACATCTATGGTTCTTCATTTACATTACACAACACTGTTAAATAGACTGTGTTTCTGGCTGGAATGCTTTCTGAGGAGTGTTTCCAAAGAGATATTTGCAGCAAGGCTGTGTGTGCATAAAATAGCTTTATTACACGCTTATATGTAAAGGATGATGATGTTGATATAAAATTCTAGGCTTCAAGATAATTTCTTTCAACATTTTGAAAATATTTCTTTATTACCATCTGCCTTTGGTGCTGTGATTTAAGTCTGGTGTTGTATGGGTTCTTATTTCTTCATAGGTAATGCAGCATCTTGGAGAACGTGGGGAGGTCGAAGGATAGCTGGTAAAAGTTGGTCCTCTCGTTTTCATATGTGTGCTCTTAGGATTGCACTGAGGCTGTCAAGCTCAGCCGCCGGCTGGAGCCTTTGCCCTTGGAGCCATCTCACTGGCTCCCAGCTTCGTTGGAGTTCTGTAAAACTGTGTGAATGCCACTTTTGGTCCTTACACTGCAAAATGTTACAATTTAAGATGTGGGTTTCTATAATATACTTTTGGTCTGCTTTGCTTTTCTCTTCCTTCTTTTAGCATTTGTTACTATATAACCCTGGCTGTTCTGGAGCTATCTCTATGGATCAGACTAGCCTTGAACTCAGAGATCCGCCTGCCTCTGCCTCCCGAGTGCTGGGATTAAAGGTTTGTGCCACCACCACACAACTATAAATTTTCAGTTCTATTGATACTTTAAAAGTCTTCTGGGAGAGTTCTCTGTTATGACATTTTAAAAATAATTGTGTGCTTCTACTAAAGTTGCTAACTGAACTCCCATTTTCAATTTTATTTTTAAAATTTTGTTTTTTTATTTTTAGAATTTTAATTTTTATTTTTGTGTATGAGTCTGTGTGAATGTATGTTGCACACGTGTGCAGTGTCTGCAGGGGTCAGAAGAGAAGATCTGATACCTTGAAGTAAGAGATACAAAGAATGGTGAACAGCCCGATGTGGTGGCTTAGAACTGAACTTGGGTCCTCTGCAGGGGCACTATATACTCTTTTGTTTGTTTGGTTTGGTTTGGTTTTGATTTTTGGTTTTTTGAGACACAATCTCTCTGTGTGGTTTTAGATCTCATCCTGGAACTCCCTCTGTAGACCGGGCCTTAAACTCATAAATATCCACCTGCCTCTGCCTCCTGAGTGCTGGGATTAAAAGTGTGTGCCACCACTGCCAGGCTTGCACTATATACTCTTAACCAGTGAACTGTCTCACCAGCCCCTCTTTTCCTATTGGCTCATGTTCACCACAGCCCCAGTCACAAATATTACCTCACAGTAAGCAGATGTATGTGTTTACTGCCCTAATTTGCCCTGGTCCCCCAAATTTCTATAGCACAACCATTCATAAGCAATATTTTCTTGTGCCATTGTCTTGTCTGTTGTGGAGTTTGTAAGTTTCTCCTTTGCCCAATATTTTTGCCAAATGTTTATTTGTAGATGAATTATTCTTTGGGCTGCCAGCTCACAAAAAAATGAAACAGAGACTTATTATTAATTATGAAAGCCTGGTTGATAGCTTAGGCTTGTTTCTAACGAGCTCTTATAACTTAAATCAACTCATATTTTTTTAATCTACATTTTTTTCTGTGGCTCAGTTATTTACTTTGTAAAGCCCATACTGCTTGCTCTGCATCACTGGCATCCCCTCCCTTTTCCTTCCCAGTGTCCTTTGTGCCTGGCAATCTTGCCCAGCTATTAAACAAGTCAGAGTGACACCCTCACAGTGTACAAAAAGATTATTCCATAAAACATATTGGCTTTATTGGTTTGTCTATACGCTGCTCCTCTGTTGCTCCAAAGGTCAGTTTTAGCACCCAGGTGAGATAGTCCATAACTGCCTGTAATTGCATCTCCTTGGCCCCGAATGGTGGGCACCTGCATTCATGTGCACATACCTGCATACAGACACATATCTACATGTAAATAAATAATTAAACATATTTAACTATGAAAGAATACATCTAGAGCTGTGTATCAGTAAGTTTATGTCTCTGGGTTAGTTGATGCTACGAGATACCCCATTGGCAGTGACCACACTGGCACCCGGTTTTGTTAATACTTCCTCTAATACAAGGAATTGGAACTCCGAGGAGAAAAGGCTGGCTATAGGGATTAGGCAGGGATATATGAGCTATGCCTGAACACACACACAGAGTCACGCATGCACCACTCACATATATAAACACAGCTGATTGCATACTAAAAGAACACAACAGCCAAACTGAAAAAGCTTTCTGTTTCTAAAATTGGAATAATTTGAGCAACAAAATAAACCATGAAGCTTAAATTACAAATCTAAAATATAATGTAAATACTCCATAGTCCAAAAATTATATAAATTAATAAACAGAAGAAAATTACCCCGTGTGGTTTTCTGTCTCCTCTTTCTACAGAAGCTTTCTATTCCAGGAACTTAACTCCTGATTCCCTACCCACAAGCTGTGTAATTTCTGAAGAGAACAATGCAAGGAAGGGAAAATACCATTACAGCAGAGAAACACGGGGTAAACTGCCCTGGGCAGATGGCCAAGGTCAACTCCAAAATGGACAGGTCAGATTGACAGCTGTACCCTTGAGAAGGTGTGATGAGAACCTTGCCTCACACTCAAAACTTCAGCTTAATAAATGCATCAGACACAATGTAAGTTAAAGAATGGTTTACAAATTACTTGAACCAACACCCTCAATGCTGTCAAGGTCAGGAACAACGGAGGAACCAGGAAGAGTCATGGTGATAGGACACCCTAGGGCAGATGAGAAGCAGGAAGTAAAGAAATGAGAATAAAGTGTGGAAACACCTAGACTAATCCGAATATACAGAAGGCAGAGTTTGACGTCCAGTGTGGAAGAACGGGTAAAGATGGATTCCTTGGGGATATGGAAATTTATGCAGACTGAAGCCTGAACAATGAGAGTTACACCAGGCTCTGGATTGGGAACAAAACTAAAAAGGTTTTGGACCTATAAAAGGACCCAGACAAATGTGCTTGACAAAACAGTGTCAAGAACAGTAAGCTGGTCTATGTCTTAAACCATCCACTTGCTTTATCAAAACAGCTCTTGACACTGAGGCTCAGGCACTCTTTGCTTTGACACTCATCAAATTTGTGATGAAAACAGACTTCGAACCCAGGCCCCTCAGACCCTAAAGTCTCATTCTGTTCCCTTCTCTCCAGACACTTATCCTTAGCCTAAGAATCCTAAGGAGGCTGTGACCAAGCACTTTCTCACTTGGAAAATGAGGCGCTGGTGTGCTCATCAGCAATGGTGCCTGGAAGGATCAGAGATGCTGATGAGTCCAAGTTGCTCTAAAAAAAAAAAAAAAAAAAAAAAAATCAACTGTTCTTCGTTGCCAGGAAAAGAGCCCTGTGAAAACAGAGGTCAGATTCCAACCTATGAACCCAAGGGAAATTATGTATCATGAAAATATGGCCTGGGAGAGAGGAAGACAACAAAAATCCCGTTATGGAAATAAGGCCGAAATCAGAGCAAGGCAGGATTGGAGACAGGGTGGGCTGGGCGTGTGGGGAGATGGACGATGCCACCGGAATGAGGCTAGGGTTGTCCAGCTTGGTATTTAAAGGATTCTGCTCCCATGTTCCCTTCTCCACCAGCACAAAGCAAATCCCACAAAAAGCAGCAGGAGATGCTCAGACCTAGCTAGAATGTATCTAGAAAGTCACTGTGGCTGTCCTTTAAGGTGCACAGCTGGGTCATGGTTGCCGGAGCACAGTAGGAGATGTCAGACAGCCAAAGGCAAGTGTTGGACTTAAGCATTACAGCTCTTACAATGGCATAAAAGATGAGATGTCTCAGTGGTTAGAGCACAGGCTTCGATTCCCAGCATCCTCATGGCAACTCACAACTATCTGTAATGTCAGTCCCAGGGGATCCGTTACCCTATTCTGGCCTCCACAGGCACTGTACAAATGGACAGTATAGACATTCATGCAGATAAAACATTCACACACACACACATATAAATAGAGTAATGTGGGAAACCTTTAATAGATGTGGCCTGGCTGAAGTTGGTTAGATGTGGAGCAGGCACTGTTCTCCAGAGAAATGAATGTAGCTCTCATGGGACCCTGCTTAGTTCTCTTAGAAAGCTGGTTATAAAAGAGCAAGTCTCAACCCTGACTGTCACTGACTTCTTGTGACATCTCCCTCTCATGGACTCTGCCATGAAGACATTCACCAGTACACAGTACAGCCAAGGATCTCTTCTCAAGGCAAGTGTCAAGCTTTTTGGATATTTGACTTCTTAAATTGAAAATTAAACTATTCTTTTTTTTTTAAAAAAAAATTACCTTGCTTTGTGCATATTGTTATAGTAACAGAAAACAGCCTGGAGCTGTTTCCTCTGAGCAGAAGAGGACTGTAGTCATCATAAAACAGTAACTATAGTGACCTAAAGTCCTTGCAGTCTTGACAGTGAAATAGACAGGACCTGGCAATGATGGCTAGGTCTGTAGCAATGGTCCTGATGCTGTTGGCATTCCCTCATTGAGGATGAGAGGGGAAGACCACTAGACCCTTATCTGAACATTCAGCCACCCCTCTTTTCCTCCCCTGCATAATCTCCCCTGAGCATAATCCTGCCTCAGTTTGTGGAGAGTGTGGTGGGGGTGCTAAAGCATATAGAAAGTGCAAGGTGACAGGGGTTGGGACTCCTCTGGGGCAGCTGTTCATGAGTCATCTATACTGGGAGGAAGACATTTTAGTGATGGAGCTACCCAAGTGTCACCCGTGCTCCTATAAGTAACCCCCATAAACTTGCTGGTTCTCTAAGATGAACCTGCATAGGATCCTTTCTTCGGTCTGTCAGTGCCTTGTCTGGCACAAGTAGATGTTTCTTTACATCTTCCCAGGAAGAGTCACATGATGCAGACTAATATAGATGACCAAAAATATTTGTTCAGAGCACTCATACTAATGCCAAAAAGTACTTAGGGCGAGCTGTGCACTTGGCAGACTGATCGCAGTAGATCATTAGGTTAGCTGCTTTTACACTAAAGGATTGGGATATGTTTGCTAATAAAAAGGGGTGGTAAAAATATGGCCCAGTGTTGTTGGCCAAAAGAATGTGCCGATAGGAAAGAAAAGCAAGGAGAAATTGAAGCACTGCTTTGCCCTTCAGGCCCAGTTCCCAGGTGGAGACCTTATACCAGGGGCCATCAGGCTCAGCACCAGGGCATCCTTTGCACCCCTTAAACCATCCCAGGAAAGCTTGTCTTGGGTCCCACCCACCTAGAGGATGGCCTTTTGAGAGGTTGACCTATTGTTTGTGTGGTCGCTGGGTAGATGGCCAATTTTTTCCTCTAGGGTGAATTAGAGATCCAGGTTTGGGGCACGCCTTGCATCTTCTAATTACTCAGCTCACAGACTTCTACCACACAGATGGAGTCAGGCTTGTTGTTCTCTTTCCAAGCAAGCTAGAATCAAAGGGAGGTGTGGTGGAGATTCCGAACTTACAAGCTGGAAGCAATTGACATTTGGATCCTGGAGGAGGAAGGGGAAGTATTTGTGGTTCTGTGTTTACATTGGCTCGGGTAACAGGGCTCCAACAGTTGCAGCCTTCAGTCCGAGTTCTCATCACGCCCTTCTGCATCAGCCCCACTGAGCTGGCCGAGCAGGGTCCTGGGGACATTCCTCACCAGCTGACCTTTGTCCTGGCAGTTTCTAACACAAGCATCATTCGTTGTCCTGTAGCTCAGGATATTAAATGTTGCAGTGTGGGGGTGGGGTGGGAGTTCACCCAGGTCAGCTTGCAGCTCTGACTCTGAGCAACTGTTTGCCACAGAAGGATGGCACCACCCTAGAGTTTTAACATAAAATGGAACCACTTGGGGAAATGTCTGAGATAAGTGTATTCAGCATTGTGACCCTTCTAAAAGAGAGAAACTTTGGGAAATAACAGTGTTACGTGAGTACTGTAGTTCTCTGAGAGAAGATGCATCCAGGTACCATATTGATTCTTGCATAAAGCACTGTAGCTGGAAAGAATTCTTGGGAGACTTCATATTTTCCTCTGCATACCATTATTGTGAGATTTTGTTCTTGAATGATGTATTTGATTTGAGAGGGCGACTTCACCCTCAAATGGTAGGTGATTTGATAGTTATTGTTTTTAGTAAAAATAGTTATAAAACCCTTTTTCTCTCTAATATCATCTTTCTGGCTGACATCATAGAGTAAGATTTTGGGTTTTGGAAGGGTTGGGAGAAATTACGTAAGGTGTTCCAACAGCACTTCATGCTGAATGTTATTTGGACGAGCAAAACTCACCCCTGAATTGGGGGTATCAATATCATCTATTCAGGGACTATTTTAAAAGAATGGTATTTCAAGCCAGTAAAATTAGTAATACCAACATTTATACAGTGATTTTAACTTTTTGGAGAGCCTTAAGCGCCTATATTTAGTGGTTGCCAAGTTTCAGAGAGGCAATGTTTGATCACAGAGGTACAATTTAATACCTCAGGTACAATTAAAGAAAGTGGTTCAACTAGTGGTGGGCATGCTTTCTTGGTGTTCTATGTGAAAAATTTCTCTCTCTCTCTCTCTCTCTCTCTCTCTCTCTCTCTCTCTCTCTCTCTCTGTGTGTGTGTGTGTGTGTGTGTGTGTCTCACACACACATACACACACAGAGACAGAGAGAGAGAAAGGAGGAGGAGGCGGCAGCATGTATATCTCTTATGGAAAACATAGAACCTAGTTGGCTTAGCTCAGGTTAGGAACCTCAGGGTTCCTATTCAAAAATAATTTTGAATTTCACATGTTCTCCAGAACAGCCATGGTGCTATTGGAAGGTTGATGGAGTCTTTAGTATATGGGGCCTATGGAGAGGAAATTAAATCAATGTGGGCATACGCTCAAAGGGAATAAAGTCCAGCTCCTTCACTTTCCCTCAGGTTGATGCTTGGCTGCCATGATGTGAACATCTTCCTCCCTGGTGAGCTTCTCACCCAAGGAGCTGCTTTGTCTCAGGTCCCAAGGCCAAGCAGCAGTGAACAGATGCTCTGAGCCACGTCACTCTTTTCTTTCGAATGTGATGAATTTCAGGTGTTTGTTACACTGATTATCCAATTATTAGTACAATTATTCTCATGTTTTCTCTAAAATAGGCAGGTTAGGTATTTTGAATCTCACTATTATTTAATTGGCACAACAATGTCAATGTGAGCTATGAAAACTTCCTCAGTGTAACATTTAACATTTTTTTAAAACTTCCTGTACTTGGTTAAATTGTAACAGTGCCTCTTTCTCTTGTTGGCTAGTCCAGTGAACATAATACTGTTTTAGGACACAGTGATTAAATTGAAATTTGCAAACCTTTCTGTCATGTTTTCCCTCTCAGACCACATTGAGAAAATAAGAGCATTTTGATCCTTATTATTATGTCTGATTGTTTGTTTCAATACTGAGTACGTGAGCTAGGATATGCTGGTCCTGAGCGAGTGCTCTACCACTGAACCTTATCTCCAGCCCTTTTGACAGGATCTGGATAAGATGCTCAGGCTGGCTTCCATCTTATTGCTCTTCTGCCTCATACTGGGTGCTATAAGTTCTTTAAATGTTATCCTGTGAGTAAAGCAGGTTGACATCACACTTCTATTATGAATACAGTCTTTTTAACGTTGGCCATCTCAAATGCTTAATGTTTCTTGTGTGTGTGTTATAACATATGTGGATTTTAAACTGCTGCAGCAAATTCCTTTCCCAGAGAATTTTCTAGGAAATATCAGAAATTCAGTTGGGCAGGTAAGTAGAAATACTTTCCTCAATTAATGCTGTTAATTTAGAGGTAGAATGTAGCTATTTAATCCTAATTTGCTCTCCCGTCTCAATCTCAAGTGCCATGCATGCTGTGTGTATAGGATATTCATTGTTGACACTAAATACTTGACAAGAACAAGTATGGGAAGACAGAATTGTTTAGATGCATGATTTAAAAGAGTGTGATGCATCATGGTAGGGAAGGTGCGGCAGGGTGTTCACCAGGCAGGAGCCTGTGCAACTCTATGCCAGGCGCTTAGTTGAGTCTTTTTTTTTTTTTTTTTTTTTTTTTTTTTTAGTCAAGGAACGTAGCCTATGTGATGGTGCCACGTGTACTAAGTGTGGGGTGGTCTCCCTGCTAGGCTACACCTCTCTGAAAATGTCCTCAAAGACATGTCTAGAGGTGTGTCTCTTAGGTGATTCCAAATTTCACTAAGGCGACAATGGAGCTTCACCATCACATTACACCAATGCCTTCTGCTCAAGGACAAAGTCACCCAATTGATTTGGATAATCCTCTGCCAAGTTATTCAACCACCTGGCTCTAAATGGCCCCATTAGTAACAAGAAGTTAATTTAAAAATAGTCACCATTAAACTGAAAGTGAAGATATGCATCATGAGGAAAAACTCCAGAATCCTTTGCAAGGGAGTTGGATGCCAAGGCAACTGTTCTAAGAAACAAGAGATGTTAAGAATACTTAGCACTGGTAAAATCACATTCAAACTTCCTTTTTTTATGTTTCTTTGTATCTAGCTAATTTATTGAAAATTTAGACCTCAAAATGTTTTTTTTTCCCATTTATGTTTATAGTAACTTCTTGGGTTTTTCTTCTTTTTTTATTATTATGAATAAAGAAGTCACATTTTGTATCCTTGTATATCCTTATTCAAGGTCCCTTCCCCCTCCCACCGCATCAGGTCATTCTCTCTTCTCCACATCTCCCCATCCCCCACATGGGCAGGCGGTCCCAAGGTCCCATGGTCCTAATATTGCTTAGTTCAGCCCCCACTCCTGGCAAATCCAGTTTTCTCCCCCCAACATCAAGATCGAGTCAGGTGTTCCTCTAGGGGCAGTGGGATCCAAGGAGTCAGTCCAAGGTGTTTCTGATCCCAAGTTGTTCAGTGGTTGTGGTTTGCAGCTTGGGCATGCTTTGCTTTTTTGTTTTGTTTTGTTTGTTTGTTTAGAGTCCACTAATGAGTGAGTTCATCCCCTACGTATTTCACTCAGGAGGATATTCTCCAAATCCATCCATTTGCTTGCAAATTTTAGGATATCATTTTTTCTTATTGCTGAGTAGTATTCCATTGTGTAGATGTACCACAGTTTGTTAATCCATTCTTCAGTTGAGGGACATCTAGGTTGTTTCCAGGTTCTTGCTATTCAAACTTTCAATAAAGATGAGCTATTAATGTTGATAGATACTGTCACCAACAAGGTCTCACCACTCCTCCAAGCTGTAATAGGTGTCTTGTACCCTTATCCCACACACTATGCTTTATGATAACTATGTTACAACCCCAGAGCTTAAAAAAATGCACAAGCTGCTTCAGAATAGAACCAGGAAACCCTACTTTGGCGGAAAAGAGTAGAAAACAGCTATGCAACCCATTATTGGGGGCATGACAAAACAAAAGAGAGAAACAGAGAGCACAGAACTGCTCATGGAATGAATGGTAAGCCTAAGCAGCCTTGAGTAGTGTGTCGGGGGATGGAAGCCTTATGCCCTCTGTACAAGGTATAGTAACGTCTGCAAAGGAGATGAGAAGTCTCCCAGTGGGGCTCCCATATCCCTCCATACAGTCAGTTATCTAGGCTGGACATAGCATTGTGTTTCTTCCCTTACAGACACAGGCACCACTGTCTCTCTGAGAACTGGGAAAAGAGGGGATTTGTTACCTGCTTTTCCTAGGCATTTGATACCACATTACCTTCAAGCTCTGATGGTTCAGATGGCTAGAGAAGACTTCCTACCTATAAACTCCCATGACAAGAAGCAAAGAACACTTCATATTGCCATATATCCTAAGTTGCAGGGATCTGGTCACAGCTCCCTTTGGTCCCTTTCTCCTTAGCTTCCTCACCAGATAGCAGCAAGCACCCACTGGGATGTCAGAGCCTGGGACCATCCTGCTGCCCAGCTTCCTCAGTGCACACACTTGGTGCTCTTTAATATATTTTGAGAGCCACACCCCTCCTTGACCTACGGGAAAAGAGAACTTTCTCCCCACTCCCACCCAGCCCACACTTGCTGCACAGTCTCCACCGCAGACAAACTGACATCTCTTGGGACGTGTCACCCAGACTGTTGTTGCATAGAATAGTGTCTCATGTCACCTGCTGAAATCTCCTTGTAGGGCTCTCTGAGGTCTGTGAGTCCTGCTTGTGATGTTTGGCTGTGAGACTAAATCTTCAGTCTCAGGACATGAGGAGCACTTTATGCTCTGTTATCGCACCATATAGAAATCAGTCTATATGATGGGTAAGAGGACATAGACTGCCTCTTATCCATCATACTGTGGGTGTTTACATTTTCAAAACTTGTGGTGAAGTGCTCACAATGTAAAATTTGCTATTGTGACCATTTTTAAGTTTAACTAAGTGAATCTTTCACTGCTTTGTGGCCAGTACCACTATCCATCTTCAGGATTCTCTTCATCTTCCTTCACTGGAGCCTTGTGCACATCAGTCAACAATCCCCATTCACTGTTCCTCTGTTATCTTGCCCATCCATATGATGCCTATGTTGAGATACTTAGAACCTGTCTATAAGGCTGAATATATAAGAGAAAACACTGGTCCCCGTCTGCCCCGAGAATATCCATCATGAACTGGTTTCCCTAGAAGGGACCTGAATGAGAAGGTGGCAGTAACAAGGCCTTCAGGTCAGTGCCTAGAACTCTAGGGCAGGACTCCAAGGCAGATTTCAAACTCTAGGTGGTGACCTTTGGGAGGCATGGTTGAGTCTTCAGCTTGGTGCAATCAGGGAGGCACCCACGAGAGAAGTACCAACAGGTTATCTAAACTACCAGTATGCACCAGAGTGCAGTGATATTGAGGGGTGTTTGATAGGTAGGGGCTTGCTATGGCTTAAACTCACCCCCCCCACAGCACACTTGGTCATCTGGGCAACACTACTGGAGAATGGGACCTCTAAGAGGTCATTAGGTCATGAGAAACCATTCTTTGTGAATGGGTTAATGTCATTATTAAGGGAACTTCTGGTGGGAAAAGGTTTTTCATAAAGGAGAGAGTATCACCCCTCCCCCTGACACCCTTCTGTCTTCTCCTTTGTACCATGTGGCCACAGAGCAGGAAGGCCCTGCCACATGTGGGCCTCTCAGCCCACCTACTTCCCTGGCTCTGGAACCGAGACATAAACCTCTGTTGGTCACACATTACCCACTTTCTCTTATTCTGTTATAGTGTTGAAGCAGATAAAGATGGCATTGCATGCTGGATATTTTATAGTAACTGTGACCTTTCCAGAAGTGCCCTAGTTGAAAAAAAAAAAAAGACAGAGAAACAAATTCTCAGCCACAGTCACAAAGGACCAGAGGGAGATGTGGGTGTCAGTAAAGCTATCCCTTTATTTCTTCCTCCTCATTTTGTTCAACTACCCAGGGACCCACATTCTCATAGGACGCAAACACAACAAATGATGGGCAACGCCAGCAATCCTTCCACCCGCCCCCTCCTCCTCCAGAGCAGGTTAGCAGGTTCAAATAAAACATATCGAAGAGGAATTACACGAAACCAAATCGGAAACTGTGAGGTGCAAGATGATATTTTTAGAAGTTTCTATAATGACAGGTCACATTCCTGAGGGTTAGTCCAAGTGGCAAGGCTAACAACACTTATTCCAAACCGAGCAAAAGATACAGCAGGCAATTACAGTGAGCAGCAACTGTGGGGGAAACTCTGGTTGAACTTCTTGGGGGAGGGAGCAGCTTGGAGTGTAATTTGAATATAGATAGCCAACCAGAAGGGATTCTAGGAGGGAGAGAGCCTGTGGACGGGGAAGCGAGAGGGTAAGGAGGGAACTTGCCAGGGGTTCATTATTTTCATATTTTAAAGCCCTGAATAGTTTGAAAGGATGATTGCCAGAGGGGACCAGGAAAATTAGCGGCTGTTTGATTCCGGATCAATTTTCAAATCTGCCCGGTTTATAATTGTACGGCTCTCGCTGTCATCACTCATGTGATTCAGGCTCCAGATGTTCGGGGTTGAAATGTCCCGAGGGCTCACCACCTCCCTGGTGTGCCCCTGAGCTTCTCTTTCTTTTCTCACTAAACATTTTCCCTCTGGACTTATTTATTCATATCTGGAATACCTGTGTGAGGGATTGAAAATAGGGGAAAAGGGAAACACTTAGAACGCAGAGCACAGACACACTGCAGACGGTCCCTTGGAAGAAGCGATGGGGATTAAACCATGGTCTGACTTGAAGGGCCAAGACCCTGTGCTCTTTTCCAAAAGCAGATTTTGTGAAGACCAGGAAGACGTGAGAATGAAAGACAGGAGGGATGTACAGGACGCACAGAGTAATAAGTGCTCTCAATCTTGTGAGACGTTCACTGTAGCTGTCTTTGATATTCATTGTGTGTCTCTCTGTGTGTGTGTGTGTGTGTGTGTGTGTGTGTGTGTAGGCATGCACACTCAGAGTGTGTATGGACCAGCACACAGCTTTGGGTGGTATTCCTCAGGTGTTATTCTGCCTTTGGCTTGATACAAGGTCTCCCGTTACCCTTAAGTTTTGCTTTATTGGCTAGGTGAACCAGCAGACCTCCTGGATCTGCCCATCTCTACCTCCCTCCCATCTCAACATAGCTGGGATTTCAAGCACAGGAGTTCTGAAAATGGAGCTCTGATCTTTATACTTGTAAGATAAATGCTGTGCTAAATAAGGGCCCCATCATGGATTTGCATTCTAGGAGAGCTTCCGAGGTGGACCCTTGCCATATGCCAGCCCTCCTCAAAGAACATGTAGCCATCTCCTGGGACCCCCAAACACCAGATTAGGGTCTACATGGTCTTTATGAAGTTTTATCTTTACAGTTTTATTTTGAAGTCATTATAATTATATTATCAGAGTATTTACAACATTGAAATGAGCACATGGGATCACATGATGGGACTGTGTTCATGTTGGTGGGAGTGGGTAAATAAGGAACGTGTGCTGGGGCTCCTCTGTGAGTTGGATATAGAGTCCTTATGTGACAATGATAGTGATGACCCCTAGTCCTCTTTATATTTGTATTAAAATCCATGGCACTGGTAAATACAATGATAGGATTTTCTAATGATAATTTATAACTGAAAGACTGTCCTCAGCCATGATGTTTATTTCTCATGTTTTTAAATAAATGAAGACTTTGATTTCACGTCATGAAAATGACGTACCCCAACAGATGGCTAAAAGAACAGAGTCAGGCTTAATGGATAAATTATGCATTTCATAAAGTTGACATTAAATGCTGTCAGGCATGCTGTCTGAGTTTAAGTTCCCAGTCATTTTAAAAGAAGAAAGTGATAGGAAAATTTAGTCATCACATCGCATAGAAGTGTAGACATACCAATCTCTAAAGCAACTGGGCAGTAGTCCTCAGCACCCAGCTCAGGCTGGGAACAGCAATCCAGTTTCTGCCAAACAACACTGCTGATTATTTTAAATTGATGGGATTTATTGCCTTTTGAGTTTTGTTTCCATCCACTTAAGTGAACTTGACTTTGCAGATGCTTGGTACTCACAAAATGTCCTACCCAGTTTTATGTTTGTGCAAAACATAATAAAAATGTGTTAAGTCAACACTGTGGGTCTGCCAAGATATTTTTCCCATTAAAAGAAGCCTGTCCTCCACAGCTTACACTGGAGCAGCGCTGTATCCTGTCCATTGCTGTCATTTAAGGAAAGGGTTCTCTGGTGTTTTATGGCTGTGTCTTGGTGTCAGGACCTCCATCCTCTGTCCAAAGAAAACTCAGCCATCTTACCCCCTTGAAGCTGGAGCCTTCGTTCTGCTGCTCATGCAATGACACTTACCCTGTTCCTTCATTTACCCCCCCTTCTCCCTGCCCATCATCACACCGGAAGTTCTACCCAGCCTTTAGGCTTCAGCTTATGAAAGAGTCCTCCTTGTCTGTGGTGTCTTTTTTTTTTTTTTTCTTTTTAAAGTCTTCTAGCAACTCAAGATCTTCTTCAGTGCTGGGATTATAGATGACTACCACCACCATGCTGTTTCATCCCTCCATCTGATGTGTGCATGTGTCTGTATGTATAGATGCACACATACATACATGTTGTATGGTTTCTCATGTGTACACATTTGTGCAAAGTCCAGAATTCAACCTGAGGTGTTATTCCTCAGGAACTGTACACCTTGTCTTTTTTTTTTTTTTTTTTTTTTTAGACAAGCTCTCTCTCTCTCTCTCTCTCTCTCTCTCTCTCTCTCTCTCTCTCTCTCTTCCCACTTACAATTAGGCTCATGTTGGCTGACGTAACTGAAGCACCCTGGGAATTTATCTCCGTTTCCCCAGAGTTGGGGTTATAAGCACATGTCTCATACCTGGTTTTGTGGGTGAGTACTGGGGATCAGACTCAGGTCTTCATGCTTGCACAGCAAATGCTTGACCAACTGAGATGTTACCCCAGCTCCCTCCTAACTTTTTTGAGGGAGCAAATCTTTTCTTTTTCTCCTGTCCTAGCAGTGTGTATGGCTCCCATAACATGCTGAGAATATCGATTTACTCTGCACTTATCCTGTTTGAGCTCCTTAGAGGTGAGGGGCTAACTTTATTCATCTTTCACTCTAGCCCACAAACTTAATAAAATAAATAAGTTTTTATCTTTCTACACCAAAATAACATTCCGTAATAAAACCAGTCACCTGACCATACTCTCTCAGACCCAGCTTCTAACGCTAACCTGCCAAGATATCCAAGAGACATTTATTAAGATGCTAGACTTATTTTCTTAGCCAAATTAGGGCATAAGAGGAATAAAAAATAAATAAGAAAAAAAAGTTCCAGAAAGACCTTCCTCAAAATTTTTGAAATTTACATGCAGAAACAGGCAGGATGCTGCCTCCAGCACCAGATTTTGGCTTTTTCGTTTATGTCTGAAGCAAAAAGGTTGGAAGTTAATTCTTATTTGAACCTAGTGTTGCGAATGGTCACGAATGGAAAGAGTCTTCTCTGCTAGAAATGATGCCATCGTATGAAGTCGGTTTGCGGGGCTGGCGATCGGAAAGCATTCTTAATGAAAACACAGAAGAATCCATCTGAGCTTGGGGGAGAAGCACCGGGAGGAAAAAGGAGAAAGAATCCATATTAAGTAGACATGCCTACCAGCATACTGATGAGGAAGGGGATTTAGAGGGTTTTGTAGGGGGAAAAACTGGTTCAAGTTATTATCCTAATGTTTCTCTGCAGTTTCAGAAGTGAATCTATGGAATGTGTCACAAGTGGAAGGAGGCTGTCAATCAAAGGTTTCTAAGCCAGTGCTATGGATGCTCCTTTTCAGAGTCGTGGTAGAGTTGACTATTTCAGGATGTCACTCAGCCCAACACCTAAATTTGCTTTTAGTTGTGTCCACTTTAATTTGGAGCATATAGTCACCAAGTGATCATGGGAACCATGAGCCCTCCTCTAAGAAAGCCCTGACAGGATGCTCTATGTGGACACATCTCCTGACTCATGCTATTCCTCTCAGACTGCTGTGAAGGAATCACTAATGTACCTACTCAGGAAGATAGTCTCCAGGTGCTCAGGCTCACACAGCAGGTGGGCTGTGGAGTCTGTATCCACTCTAGGCAGCCTCACTCCAGCACCCTGGCCATCCAGCATTGAATGAGGCTGCCAAAAGTAGATACAGATACCTATTCCTTGAGACTGGAGAGATGGTTAAGGAAGTATACTTTACATGCTTGGGGACACTAATTGCATAAATCCTCATTAAAAAGCTAGACATGGTGCCATGTGTCTGCAATTCTAGAGGCAGGCAGAATGCAGGGCCTGATGACCAATCACCCTAGATAACTGGTGAGTTTCAAAGCAATGAGAGACTCTTGTGTCAAGATATCAGGGTAGGGGCCTGAGAAATGGCTCAGCAGGCAAAGTGCTTGCGGGCCAAACTTGATAATCTGAGTTTGATCCCTGAGACCCGTGCTAGAAAGAGAAAACTGACTTCTGCAAGTTGATCTCTAAACATGTGCCATGGTAGGCATATGCCCATGCATGCACTTGTGTACACAAGCACACACACACACACACACACACACACACTCTAAATGAGTATAAGTAAATAAATAAATGCAAAACTAATCAAGATGATTGCTTTTGAGTAACAACACCTGAGGTTGTCTTCTGGTTTCTATATGTACACAAACATACATTCACAATTTGCACACACACACATCCATAGTCACATGAACAACCCTCATACACACATACTCCATTTTCCCAAACTAGTGAACTATGTGAGCAGATAATTTTATGTGTAAACCCTGCATGTTTGCCCATGACATAGACTATGTTATTTAAAGTTTCTGAGCCTCTTCAATCATCAACATAATGTATTACTAAATATAATGAACTCATAGAACTTTTGTGTGGATCACATGAGAAAACATGCAAGAAGGTCTCAGAATATAACACACACACAAACACACAAAGGGTAATCAGTGACCCCACACATCATTTCCTTTAGGTTCATTACAATGGAATATGACACATGAAATTTGAGTTGGGACTTTGGCCCAGTGTCATTTGAATATGTCACCCTGGATCACAGATGGATGAGAATGCCAAGATTTGGGACTCACAAGTATGTTCTTTGGCCCTTAGATGCTCTCACTGACATATAGCCTATAAAAAGGAAGAAATTATATGATATTAAACTATACCCAGTAATCTTTTGTACATCATTATAATTATTGCAATAATAATTATTATTAGTGTGTTGTGTGCATGCACATTTGTGCATGTATAAGTAAGTGTGTGTGTGGTGTGCATGTGTGCAGAGGTTCAGCTATAACAGAATGGTTCTTTGTCCAGCCCACCATCTTAAATGGGAACTGGAATTCTTAACCTTCTCAGAAGAAGGCATGGATGGGATTAAGCACGAGAGAAGAGCTTTGGAAATAGTAAGAAATCCTACATCATGACAGAGTGTAAATTTCCAGAATTCAGCATTCTTCCAGCCAAACTATTTATATTAGGCAATAGACATTGACTAATGGGAGAGTCTTAGAATAATTTGCATTATCCAGAAATCTTCAGGGTCTAAAGATCAAGAATATCTCACTCAATATGGAAGCTAGGGTAAAGAAGTGTTCTAGATGGTTCCGAACTACACTCTGCACTAAGAAGATTTGGGTCTCCTAGGTAGATATCACCAGGAATCATCTGAATAATGCATGCAGAACCCACTTGCCATGCAATTAGCCTTGGTCTGATGGGAGGCTGCAATTGGTGGTCATCTCTTACTATGTTACTGTAGGCATTGTCAAATATGCCAAATGGCTACTATTTGAGGAATTCAGAGACAAACCAATAAGCATAGTGTTTCTACCTGCTAGGACTGCACAGTTCTATAGTGAGGCAATCAGATAATCTAGCCACAAATCATAGTATGGTTGAAAAGAAGCTTTCATAGTGGGAAGCAAGAAATACTTTGGGACTGTAGGGAGACACAGGATGGGGACATGTGAGAGTCCCCTCTCCCTGTGTCAGAAGGCAGATCAGCTGAAGTAAGCAGCTAGGATGCAGCTCAGTGCATAGAGTGCTTGGCTAGCATGCATAGGTGCCTGGGTCCATCTCTGTCATTGTTCTTGAGTGTGATGGTGATGTACAACGGTGACTTGCATTCAGGAAATGGATGCAGGAAGATTGGGAATTCAAGGCTATCTTCAGCTACATCGTGAGTTCAAGGCTAGCCTGGGCTACATGAGACCTTGAAGAGGCAGACAGGTGAGAGAAGAAGAGCAATGTGTGCCCTGGCCCAGAGACTCAGGGTTTGCTCCAGATGTCAGAATTCAAAGCATGTTTGAGGCAGGAGACAAGGAAAGGCCTAATCACAAGGGCCCCGGAGGCCAGGATAAGAAACGTTAAGTGTTGTACATGGGCAACGCTTCTCCTTCTCTGGTATGCACATCACAGTGAAATGGATGCTTGTTTTCTCAGAAGGATGTGACACATGTGCAGAATCCATTTTACATTCATCTTTAGGGAGAGCTGTAGATGCTCTGACACCTGTTACAGATGCTCTACCCAGCCAGCAGGAAGAGAGTGGAAGATTTTAACCTGAGTGATGTTGTATCTATGAAACCCTCCTACATGAGAACCCTGAAGCAATGTCCAGGAAGATAGATAAAAAGAAACTAATCTGAAAACAGGGAAGATGGAACCTGTTTAGGAGTCTTATGTAACAAGTTAAGCAAAACAATGTTTGTTTCTGCAAACTCCTTCATCTGCACTACTTTTGTTAGGTGATGGACAAGATGTATGTCAGGTCTAAAGGAAACTCCACTCTCCCAAATTCTGGGGCCTGGTTCCCTATGCCAAAGGAGCCATTTCCTTATCTGTCCTGGGGAAAGTGGATGTTTGTTATTAGCACACCAAAGTGCTTGCTGATCTCCAGTTCAGTCTGCTGACTATGTTTAGTGAACCATTTTCTCTCCCTGCCCTGGATTCTTCCAGATGGCTCTGGATGTGTTCTTTCCTTAATAGCTACAATAAAACCTCCTCCTCAACCATACCTTGGAGTAGTCATGTCCCCACTGTATATAATATAAAGCCTATTTATTATCTGGGTCTGGTAGCTCAGGGCTTGTTCCCAGTCCTTGAGAATCAAGAAAGGATGAGTTAAAGGCTAGCCAGGGCTGCAAAGCAAGACCACATTTGCCTCTTCATGGGAAGGTGCCATGGCCTTAAACACAACTATAAGAGAAGGCAAAATGGATGTAGGGTAGAAGGCTCAATGTACAGGTAGAGTCACCAGCCCAGGCAGGCCGCCGACTGCACACATTCACTTACAGAAATTTACCTCTGAGAGTCTTCCCTGAGCACCTTATGGACTCTTGCATGGAAAAAAGAAGGGACTGGGGGTGTTGATTCTTCCTGGATCCTCTGCATGTCGGAAAGGGACTGGGGACAGGAAAGACCTAGTGCATTGGTTTAGCAATGGGCTAGGGATTTGGGGGTCTGAACAGAATCCAGCCTCTTCCTGTGAGACCCTGGGAAATAGTCTCTGAGCTGCTCTTCCTTCAGCTGTTTCATAGGAGCAACAATCAAAGGGCTACCCTGCTGTGGAAGGAGGGTCGGGCAGGGGATTATAAAGCACTTTGTAAATACACCAGGAAGGAGGTGCAGCCTTGATGGATGGCTGTATTCACAGGAAGGGGCAGCAGAATCACAACCATCCCTGGCTTTCTGGCAGACTTTTGATTTCTCCCACAAGAAAAAGTGTTCCAAGAGTCTCTGGGAGGGAAACTCTGTATTCCTTCATGATCTTCCATGACAGACACCCTGTGGGAATGAATGAGGGGCAGTAGAAGAATGAGAGCTAAGCTAGCCTTACTACCAGTTGTAGATGGATGCCTGAGCTGGCCAGGGTGCATGTGTGTGTGTGTGTGTGTGTGTGTGTGTGGCATGCACACACAAGTGTGGAGGTCAAATGAACAGCTTGTTCCTTAGAGCACCATCAACTTTGTTACTTTCAAAAGGGTCTCTCATTGGCTTAGAACTCATGAGCCTTATCTGACTGTCCAGCAAAGCCCATCCACCTATCACCACCTCCCAGGTTGTGGAATTACAAGTGTGTGCCATTATGTGTGGCTGTGTTTTGTTTTTTGTTTTGTTTTGTTTTGTCTTGATGGGTCCTGGGGATCGAACTCCAGTCCTCCTGACTGAACTAGCACACTAGCTCTGTTGATTTAAGAAAACATTTATTTGTTTGTTTTTGTGGTTCTGGGAATGGAACCTGGTGCCTTGCAATGGAAGAGGTCTACTATTGTACTATCTCTATTCTCAGCCCACCTGACTTTTATTAAAGCCAAAACAACCAAGGGCACCTGCTGTCCTTTCATAAGTGGTATGAGCTGTTCAGAATGGCTGAAGTTCCCCCCAGGAGAATGGACACACCCACCCATCCATTTCCACAACTGTTGCTTACAACTACATCACAAAGAAGTGATGAGCCCATTCAGAATGCAAGCCAACCCCACATTCCCCCCGGACCCCAGTGCTTGCTTCATACAGAGATGCCTTGTTGGGCTTGATTTTTTTTTCTTTCAATAAATGGTTTTGCCACCATCTCTGTGGTTGCCCTGGAGTATAAGGGGAGGGTAGTCACAGGTAACAGATTATTTTTAATTCCGTCTTGTTATTTGGAACCAAGTTCCCATATGTTGTTGTTGTTGTTCAATTCCTTGCATGAATTTTCTCAAATATTTGTAACATATGTCATATCTATATGCAGATTTTAAATTATAAATGCCTTCATCCAATCATTTTCCAAGGGGGTTGGAAATCCAAGTCTAATACTCTCAAGCAGGATCATGGTCTCCTGGGCATCTGGTATCATTCAGGTAGACACATCTGGTGGAAAGCATCATATCAAATTAGTACCAAGGGTATTCAGACTTGGAGACAACAGGCAGATGATCCCCTTCTAATGTAGTGCTTTTTAGATTGTTGGGGAAACTTGAATCCCAATTCTCCTGTGAAATGAGCGATACTAACATGCCTGGTCAAATGTTCAAAGTAAAGATCAAGGCTACAGTGACCAAATTGGCTTTGCAAACAAAGCAGCCCCCTGCCTCTCCCCTGGGGACATAGCACTAATTTTATCAACTCTCTCCTGCTCTTCTGCTATTAAATAGCAATAAATAAATGCAGGCTTTTTTTTTCTTCTTCTTCTTCTTCTCGATTTGCCAGTGGCTTGTTTTCCTGACAAACAAGCTCATTTTCTTTTAAGTGTGAGGTTTTAGTGTCCAACTAATAGAATTAATGTATTTTTAATGAAAATGTGAACAGCTTTTACTTAGAAATCTACCTACCCACCTCCCGATCTCAGAGCCAGGCCCCACCCCCAGCATCTCCTCTGAACACATACATCCAGCCATGAATATTTCAATACATCTAGGGCTCCCAGATCAATATAGGCAACTCTCAAGCCCTATTGATTTTCAGGTTTCTCTTGCAAGGATGATAAAATATTTCTCGACTTAAGGAACCCAAGTTAAAGAGGCTTGGCAGGCCCTTCAACCTTTACCAGATATCTTTGTCTCTTTTTCTTCTCCTGCCATGGTATTCCTGGTCATTCTCTCTCCCTCCTTCCCACTGCCCACCCCCAGGGCACAGCTTGCGAATAGAGATTTATCACTAAGCATTAAGTCCCAGAAACCGGCTCTGTCCCCACAAGTAAGAGGCAGGAGAATGGCTCAGAGCGTGTGATCCAGCCCCCATCATTGCCTGCAGGGACCCTTTCAGCTTCCCTCCTGCCTCCCAGATTCATTTATCAGCACCGCCGGCTCCTCCTCCTGAACACCTCTGAAGATGTAATCCCAGAAGGCGACCCTAGCAACATATGAGGAATTCCCCACTGAGGTGCAGAAGCCGGGCTGCTCCATATGGGTAGGAAATAAGCTAATTATACAGTCAGCCATGTCCAGGGACAGGATGGATGTTGTTATAAGTTTATCCAGTCTGGTTGCAAAGCAACGAGGCTGAGATTCTTCGAAAAATCTGACCACAGTTTCAACCATTGATCCCCTGTGATGTGTACCAAATTAAGGGTTTGGGGATGTGGGTCAGGTTTCCTAAGCTAGCTCTGCTTTGTTGGTCAAATAAATCACGTTCCTTCCATAGCCTGTGTATCCTCACTTGCAGGGTTTACCCATTCATTCATGTACTTTTCGAGTCTTTGAATTTGTCCAGTGTGCTGGAAATGAGGATGGAAAGCCAACAACATGGATTGCCAGCTGCTAATCTCTAGGCTTCTTACCTAATGAGGACCAGTCAGGACCCCATGGATGTCCCTAACCCCTCTGTGCTCCCTTGGCTTGCCTTGTACCTCTGGATATTTCAACTCAAGTCCTATGTGACGGCAATGTCAGAATGTACTGAGGCACATGCTGATAACTGGTGTAGACAGCACATAGGATTTGGAGTTACTTAGTCACTGAATATTAACTAAATACATGGGCTTTTTTTTTTTTCATTCATGAGGAGTCTTGGGAAGAACTGTAGTTGTGGATCCTGCACTAAAATTAAGGTTTAAAAATCCAAAACAATAACCGAAGTTCTTGGTAAGGAAAAGATGTACAAGGATGTATGGGAAGGAGTTACAAAGCTGTCAGTAAAATATAACCTCTTTTTCAATGGAAAATTGGAGACCACCAAGAGACCCTATCACTAAAGCAGGCTGACATAAAACAAAGCCCTATGCACCATCTAGTGTGTGGTGAAAATGTGCTGGGGTTTGTGGATGAGGAGACAGCTTCTCTGTCTCTGTCTGTCTCTGTCTCACGTGTGTGTGTGTGTGTGTGTGTGTGTGTGTGTGTGTGTGTGTATACATGGACATATGCATGTATACACTCCTGTACAGGTATACATGCATATGTCCATGCATGGGTCTAGAGGCCAGAGGGTGATATCAGGGCCTCTCTTCAATTGCTTTCTGCCTACTTACTTACTTTTGAGAGTTTGTTTCACTGAATCTGGAGCTCACGATTCTGATAGACTAGCTGGCCAGGGATCCTCAAGTCTGCTAACCTGAGCTGGGATAATGTGTAACTAGCACCAATGCTTAGTTTTTACATAAGTGCTGGGGATTTTTACCAAAGGTAGCATTTTTTTTATATACCTTAGTAGCCCATGGCTGGCATAAAATGAGTTCTAATTAATGCTTAATTGCAATAAATGGACAAGCCCTCTGCCTATAGTCCAGGTATAATTGCTCTACAGATGTCTGGGGATAGGGTCATTCTTCCTTTCTCTTTATTTATTTTGTATTTTAACTCGTTATACAAGTGAAGATGGCCTTGGCTTCTGCTCCTCCCGCCTCAATCTCCTTGGTGTTAGGATCACAAGTATGTACTACCATGCCTGCTATATGCCTGTTTTTTTGTGGTACTGGAGACTGAACCCAGGGCTTCATGCATGTAACCAAATGAGCTATCAGCTCTTGAGCCCTACTGAAGCAGTGATGTTGCAAAGACACCATAGCCATCCCAGCCACCTTCTGACCACATTCCACTGGAAGCAGGAAATCACCACAAATAAGGCTCTGTTGCATGCTTCAGAAGACAGCTAGCTCCTTCTCCAGGAGAAAGTCAGATTTCCCTTAACAGAAAATTAACTTGTGGGCTGGGTGTTTCCTGAGTGGGCCTTCAGGTTGAGGAGGAGGTGTGGTGAGGTGGACCAGGAGCTGGTTCATGGAGCAGACACCACTCTATTCCCCTGACCCGGGCTTCCTAAGAGAAGATCCATGGCTGGCATGGGAGTCACTGTTTAGCCACTGCAATCTAACTCTGAAAAGCAGCATTCCCACGAGACTGACAGCTGGGTGTGTGAGGTAAGATGGGCATGTGGCCATGACTCTTCCTGGTCCTAGTGGTTTGCTGGTGGTTTCTTCTGGTGGACTCATTATGTAACACATAGATAGATAGATAGATAGATAGATAGATAGATAGATAGATAGATAGTGGGACAGCAGAGGTCCCTCTGAGGTCAACACAAATGCCATGCAAGTGTGCACCTATACCCTTACAGCACACGAATTCACCAGGCCAACTTGTCTTACTTTAACAGTGAAGAAACTAAGGTTATGGGTGGCAGTGATTCAATTAAGGTCACATAAGTAGCCAAGAGTATAAGTGAGATGACCCTTCCAATTTAGTGTTTTCCCATTGTTTCAGAAATTGCAGTAAATTCCCTGGACAATCATTAAGGAGTAAGAATAATAAATAACAGCGATAATAGTAACAAAATATTTTGACCAGTTGAGTCACTTTTTCCTGAAATAAGTGAATTGGGACATAAGACACAAATGAGAAGTTGAAAGCCATGTTGCAATGAAACATTGAGGTTGGACAAGTATCCCCATACTGAAGGGAGCGAGTGTCTTCTCTGCACCATGTGGGCTGAGCCATGTGACCTCTCTGGCCAATGAAGTGAAAGCAGACAGGAAGGAAGCATTCTTCCCAAGGAGGGCTGATGGGATTGGCTCCTGTACTCCTACCACAGAAGCCACTCCTGCTTCCTGCCATTACATGCTGGTTTCTAAAACAGACACAGCATGTCCAGCCTGGGATAGAGTTGTTGGAGTGCAGACCTACAGACACATGGGCAAGAGTGGAGGCTCAGGGTTGTTAGGGTTGCCCTGGAAACCATGGGGATTTGTGGAGTCATTTGTGCTACAGGATGACTGAAGCAAAAATGAAGGTGTTTACATCATCTCTCTTTAGACAGCCGTACACTGAACTCCTTTTCACAAGACCCAGTTGCCAGTCTTTCACCAGGTGAAAATATATTTATATGATTATATATAAATGATTATATATAAAATTATCTTGGGAAAACAGAGACACAGCCCAAGTATATAAACCCATTTATCCTCCCGACTCTCAGAATTCAGTTTTCTGTGATATTATTTGTTTGGGATTGAAAACAAAGCAGGGCAATTTGAGTTTGCCTGCTTGGTCTCTAACTTTTACTTGTCTATTTTCTGTTTCTATTATGTATGTTTGTATCTATGTACCTATCGCTATCATTTGTTGATATATTTATATCACCTATCAGCATCATCTATATCTATCATCTATATCTACCATTTCTATTAGATATCTGGTTATCTATCTATAATATATCTATTTATACATCATCTATCAATATATCATCTATATCTACCTATATCTACCATTTCTATCAGATATCTAAGTATTTATCATCTATCAATCAATCTATCTTTTATCTATTACATACTTGTCTATTTATTCATCATCTATATATTGTATATCTGTGTGCTACCTCCTAAATATTTGTATATCTCTTTACTTATCTATCTACCTCTGATCTATTTTATTCTACCCATTAAATCATGTCTGTTATAGCTACAGAAAAGATGTTATGAAAGACCTATTGTGTTCACTGCTGCGGGCTTGACATTTTAGTGACTAACAAAATCAGCTGGGTTGATAGCATTTAGGTTGGTCTGCCTGCATCTGATTATGCTTGTTTCCAGATCCAAGCAGTTGTTAATGAAACAGTTGCTGTTTTGTTGACAGAACATTAATTACTTGATCTTAGGACTCAGTAATTGCACAAGCCCCTCTGTATACATTACTAATTACATTAGCAATTATATGGCATTTTAAAGACAAAGAAATGAGTGGAGCAATTGTAGCGTCACTGGTAACCTGCTGTTAGGTTTCAATCACAACCTTAATGCTTCCATGATGTGCTAAGTGAGTCTACGTGGCTCTTGTGACGACACAGAATTTTAAAAATGGCCTAGAAGGTCTGGTCTAGGACCCTGATGGTCAATGGTAAGCCTTTCATGAAGGGAGGGGTAAAGAGGGAGGTTAAGTCTCTTTATCCTCTAAGCTTTACTCTTGAGAGCAAATTATTTATTCAGTAACTGTTTATTGACCACTACTGTTCCACTCTAGCCTAGGATGTCTTCATGTTCATAGGCTTTTGGTGGAAACAAAAGTTAAACTACACAACTCAAATAAATATTTGTAATAAATATTGGTGCCCGTTAGCTGCTGTGACATACAACAATTTAGGTCTCAAAGACTTACCGCCATGAAATTTATTTTCTGATGTGTTCAGGACAATTTCCAATTTAAAGTATCTCTCCATCTAGCCTATACAGGTGTCTGTCTGACATCCATCTCTGTCTCTTATCCGTCATTCTACCCACCCTTCCATCCATCTATACATCTACATTTTAGTTACATTCCTAATGTTTCCCTGTGCCGATCCACATGTCCAGGCTGTTCCATGACTCTGGGCTTAGTCTTCAGCTGTGCGGCAGAAAGAGTCAGGCTCAGATCCTGTGGGGGATGCTAGTGACCAAGAGTTAAGGAGCACTTGTCATTTCCCCACATCCCATTGGCTAAAATGCATCATAGGAGTCCTTTCTTGTGCAAGAGTCTGGATGGCATAAGGGAAAAGCAGAAAGGGGTCAGTCCCGTGTCCCCTCCCCCCCCCACGTCACACTGTGTGTTACAAATGCTGGCTACTGCTACAAGGGACAAGTGGTGACAGGCACCATCATGCATCACGAGATCTACATCCCTTTTCTCTTTCTTCTGCCACAGTGCCCATCAATTTATGAAACAACCTTCCCCCAATGTAAGCAGCTCTCCACCCAGGCTTCCTGTGACCTCGCTCCTTCTCCTTCACATGGTCTGAACATGACCAGTCAAACCCTTCCCTGAACAGTAACTCCGGAGTCAAAGAAAAACAAATCAAAAGATTCATCTGTCTATCATTCATGTGTTCATCCATCAGTTTATCTACCTGTCATCTGTAGATTCCTTTCATTTTATATATTTACACATCTATCCACTGGATTTCAGTCACACCTCTGTATTCATAGGAAATAAACATCATCAGTATTGCTGGTGTTCATATCCACATATTTTGGTTCTTGACCTTCATAAGCCTGTTTTTCAACTTTTCTTGGGGTTTCTGCATGAGCTCATAGCATAGTCCAAGCAACTCTCTTTCTGAGTCAGCCAGTTCAGTTCTATGCTTGTGACCACAAACCATCCACTGCTACACAGGTGTAATTTAGATTATGAGATTTAGAGAAGAAAGTAGCATTTTTGCTGACAAATAAATTATATGTTGAAGTTGACCAAAGAGTGGAGAAAATTATGTTTAAGGTCAAATGTGTTTAAGAGCACATAGTCAACTGTCCACTGGCATGGACAATATATGGAGCCTCAAGGGAGGGTTCAGACTGTGTTTCTGCACATGGACTGGCACCTTGGAGCCCATTCCCTCCTGAGGAACACCTAACCCAGTCTTGATATTAGGATGAGGAAATCGGACTTGCCTCAAATGGATGTTGAGCTGATCCATCTTGGGACCTCTTGCCCTTTCTGGAGAGGGGCTAGGAGGATGAGGAGGGAGGCTGAAGACTGACTGGGAGGGGTCAGGAGGGGGAAGGGAGCTGGAAAAAGGGGATAAATGGATAAAAAAAGAGACTTTATTATACACACACACACATATATATATATATGTATATAAAGACCACATGTGCAAAGGCCCCAGGGCAGGAAAAGCCTATAGTACTGGGGAATCATAAAGGTATAAACTGCCTAGTACAGTTGCCAAGCTGAAGAAGTAAAGAGCAGAAGACAAGACGAGCTGACTGGAGAGTCAGCGCTTCTCAGCACTAGATAAAGCAGTGGGAAGTATTTTAGATTTTATACTAAATGCAGTGGAATGGTATAGAATGCGTGGGGGGGGGGAGATGGTGATTGAGTACCAGCCAGTCTACGGTTTAGAAAGCCATCCACACTAATCTGTGGCTGATGTTTGGAGAAAGGAGAGAGAAGCAGCAGGGAGATAGCTTGGACGTCCTTGAGAGCAGGCAAGACAGAGATCAAGGTGTGTCTTGACTGTTGGCTGGGAAAATGAAGAGAGAAAGACAGATTCCAGATATGTAGTGACACAAGACTGACACCGTTTGATGGCGAGTCATTTTTGTAGAGTCACTGACAAGGGGGCCTCAAGGGTGACTTTCAATATTTGGACACTGCATTTGATACAATAAAAACAGAGGGGGAGCAGGTAAAGGGTTGGCTCAGTGGGTAAAGCGCTTTGCTGTGTGAGCATGAGGACCTGGGCTCAGATTCCCAGCACCTATGCCAAAAAAGACAGGTGTGGTGGGGCATAAGGATATTAGGGGCTCACTGGATAAGGCAGCCAGTTTATCCCAAACAGCAAACTTCAGGTACACACACACACACACACACACACACACACACACACACACACACACACAAATTCCTTTGGGGAACACTAAACTTAAATTCTCCTCAACAGCCTCAGATAATGAGGTCAAATATTCTTATAGAAGCATGTTATCCACAGGGAATGTGGGAATGTGGTTTAAGGCTCCTCCAGTGGATGCCCAAAGCCATAGATAATACTGGACCCTAGGGGCATCATTTCTTTCCTACACACACTTTTGGTAGGGTTTAATTAAAAAATTAGACACAAGAAGAAATTAACAAAAATAACTAATAAAATAGAGCAATTATCAGAGCTAGAGAGATGGCTCCGAAATAGATAGTACTTGCTACTTTGTCAAAGAACTTGGGTTTCTCAGCACCCATGGTGCCTCACAACAGCCTGTCAGTCCAGTTCCAGAGGATCTGATGCCCCCTTCTGGCTTCTTAAGGCACTGCACACATGAAGTGTATATACATACAGGTGAACAAAACAGTCATACACATAAAATAAAAATGAACAGATCGTTTAAAACTTGAACAATTATGTTATAATAAAAGCTATCATGCCCTCGCTCCCTCCCCCTTCTCTCCTTTATTATTGCACTACACTCACTCTTCTTGATGCCAAGAGGTAAGAAAGTACCAAAAGCAGAATCTCATGAGAAGAGAGGACCTCAGAGAAGTCTGCTGTCTTGGTCAGAGATACTGTGTGCAGAGAGATGGTGTTTGAAACTCTCGTGATATCTAAATCTAAAGTTTAGCCCAGTGAATAGAGAGCAAAGTTCTTCCAGCTACTATGTGCCATGGGGCTCTGTCATGCATCCTACAAGCCTTGAGCTGAGAAGCATAGCACCAACTTCTGTGTGATGACCCAAGGTGTAATTAGATCCTATTCTACAACCCCTGAGCTTGGCCAAAGTCTGTCTCACCAGGCTACAGTCCCTCCTTTGTCTTGTTTTTCCCTGGCCTGCCTCTCCACAGTTGAGGTTGGCTGTGTGCCTCTGGGGCAGCCCCTGGATCCTTTCATTGCCCTTGACTCTTACTAGGTCTGGACTCCAGGTAACTTAGTTGAGCTTGTTAGTTGAGCTTGCCTGTGTCAAAGCACCTCACTTTCTCTTCAGACACGCACACACACACACACACACACACTCAAGCTTCCTTAGTTGAGCTTGCCTGTGTCAAAGCACCTCACTTTCTCTTCAGACACACACACACACACACACACACACACACACACACACACACACCTTCACAGTGCCCTGGTTAGTGCCCTAACCACAGCTATCTAGAGCAGAGGGAGCAAGTTAACCAGTACCTGAAGCACATGCTGTCCCTGGGCGTCCAGCCTGCTGACTTGAAACTGGAAACACTCCCCAGAGGTGTGAGAGGTCCCACTGACCTTTCCCTTCCCACAGTTCTGGGTCATCTTCCTCTGTGTGCTGGGAACATGTATATGAGAAGATCAGGGCCAAGGAGCACCACTTGAGAGAATTTGAACTTGATCAATCCTGACATTTCTGCCTTGGTATGTGTGACTGTTGTTACACATATGGGTTGGATTAAATAAGGTAATTTATGCAAAAGCTCTCAGAAATGATCAGAGGGCTATCCAGTGTACTGCTTGTTGCTGCCATTACCCTTACATGTGAAAGGCTTTCCTCTTTAACGTCTCCCACATACTTAATTAAAACTAGGTAGCACTTGGCAAGTGTACAAAGTGCCTTCTTTTGAATCTGGTTCCCTCTGCCTGTAGTGACCTTGGCCTAACTCTTCCAAGGTGTCATAAATTTTACATAATTTCTTTCATTACAGCCAAGATGATTTGTTGCATTCTAAGTAGATTTTAAATTCTAAGTAGAATTTAATTATGAAGCTTTTGTGAAAATGTTTCTCAGAAATAAAGTCACACACTGAGGATGTAGTGCAGTGGCTGAGTGCTTGCCTAACTTGTGAAGGTCCTGTGTTCCGTCACCAGAACTCCAAGACAGAAAAATGTTTCAGCTGCATATGGTGATGTGTGTTGGTAATCCTAGCCCTCACATGACTGAGGCAGGAGGACTACCTTGAGTTTGAGGTTAGCCTGTGCTATGCAGTGAGTTCAAGACCAGCCTGGTCTTCATAACAAGAGCTCTACCTAACAAACAACAAGTAAATAAAAGTTAATTTCTGGACTGGATCAACATGAACAAACAAGTTGAATTTGATTCCCCACAACCCACATTTAAAAACAAACAAAACAAACATCTGAACATGGAGAGACATGGCACCCCAAGGTTGAGCCTCTAGCTTCTACAAACACACACACACACACACACACACACACTATCAGCTGAACTGAAAGCTTTTGTCAGATAATTTAATCTCTAGAGTGGCACAGCCTTTGTTTATTTTTGTCCAGGTAGGATGGGAAGGGCTTTGTGGACACACAGCACCCCCTCCCTTCAGGTATTGCATCTAACAATAGAAGGAAACAAGAAGATGGGCTGTCCCCTGTAGATACAGGAGCAAAAAATTAGGAGTCAGGAAAATGTGTGAGGTCCTGAGGATAGCCTCTGGGGTTGGGTTGGACTTTGATGGAGACAGAGAAGAATGGACAGGTCTCAGGGACCTTGGATCTTGTTAATTGTCCCTTACTTGTTCTCCATTGTCACCCAGCCCTTTGCAGTCTTTGGGGAATGGCTGACTGAAGGAGACTCTCATAAGGGCTCTTTTACCTGCTGAGGATCCTTCATTCCCTGACCAAGGATGGGGAGGTGAGGGGGAGCCTCCTGGCCATAGTGAGGAGAAAGGGCTTAGAAAAGATGTAGCTGCTCTTCTGTCTCTTGTTGTCAAGACATTCTCCATCCCCAATGGTTTTATTGAACAAGTTGTGAGCTGAGACTTAAAGAGTAAAAGAGATGTGAGAGATAAAAGAACTGTCAATCACGGGCTTCACCCACCCTGATGTTGGTTACAGTCCATCCTTCTTCAGGGATAGTAAGGAAGCTATGGCTTCTTGTGGGAGGACATCATGTCTCTTGGTCCATTCTGAAGGACTTGCCCAAAGGGTCCTGAGACATGCATCACTAATGACAAAATCGTTTCTATAACAACCTCGCTTCCTTCTTTCTTCAAACGCATCTCTTTTGCGCTGAGCCAGCTCTCGCCCCAAATCCTAGTCAAGCGGTTGGTCTTTATTGCCAGCCAGTAGTAAGACTGCTGGTGGTCTATGAGTGAAGAGAATGTCCATGAGTGATAAGAGACCTTTTTCTAGAAGACCGTGTGGCAGGATTTACATTGAGCCAGCTGTACCATCTAGTCCTGGCTAGACTCCGGACCAGGACTGTGGGTCAAGACTGGTCAGTGAATTCATTATGCCTTCCTTTTCTTTTTCATTCTGTGCAACAGTTCAAAGCACAGACGCCCTTGGCTCTGGGAGGTAAAGTAGAACTTTATCACTAGCAACTGATTATATAAAATATTAATATTTATTAAAGGGTTTATATGAAACAGTCACTGATACAGAGATTGAACAATAGGACAATTCCTGGAAAGTTGGACTGCTCCATGCAGCAGTGTCAGTGGTTCAGATCCTCTCCCCAAAAGCTCCCGGAGGTACGGGGGTGAGGTGGGGGGGGGGACAGGACACATGGACATGGGAGGACACGACAAAACAGGAAATACGGCATGTATACTGGGGCTTAGACTGACCTGGCCACTCCCCGTACATGGGTCCTCAAGACCTAAAAACTACCTACTCCTCTAGGTCAAGGTGAATAGCACCTGATCCCACCACAGGGTGGTCTTACACATTTTATGATTCTCTGTTTATTGTGTCAATCTCTGCCAGCCTGGCTCACATTGTATCATTTGTTTTGTTTTCTTTTTACACCCTCATAAGAATCAAAGGTTTGGTCATTCTTGGACAAATACCTACCAGGAGTCCGGTGCTGTACAGAATTTTAACCATGGGAACTTCTTTTCCAAAAGACTTTACAGGAGTAGAATAAGATAATACACACAAACATGAAACTGACAAAGAGTAAGAGCACCAGTCCTCAGATATGCCATCCTTACTCGAGAGAAATGAGCAAATTAAGCCTTTTGCAATAAGAATCTCAGAAGACCTTCGGGTGGAAATAGGCATACCTAGTCTAAAATGAACATAAGAAAGCAAAATTCTAAAGTAGCGCACAGAATCCTGAAAGAGTCAAGTCAAAAGGTCAGTCCCAAGGCTGGGTGGGTCTCAAGCTCGCTGATTCAAAGAACAGCACCGATGTGAGTTGCACCCGTGGTCAACAAAGCAAACTTAAGCATATAGGCCACACTAAAGCCATGCTTGCTGATTTTGACAAATACTCCAAAGTAACTCAAGAGGAAAACAAACAAAAAAAAAAAAAACAATTTTCACTGCTGGATTGATGGAAATTATGTGAGAAAAGAAAACCATAAACCACTGCTACCTTTACCTCAGGTCCAACACATTAAAAGCCCAAACCTGATTGCATTAGGTACAAACCTAGAACTAAGAGATCTATTGGTTGAAAAAAGAGGTAAGCCTCAGCAACATCCAGACAGATGATGGTTCGGGATGCAAAAGGTCCTGTCTATAAAGCTGATTTATAAATTAGAGTTCATCAAAATTAAAAACATACCCTTTTCACAGAATGTTTCCATCAGACATCCATAGGCCCCAAACCAGTCCTAGACCTAAACGCACACCCTTCACAAACAAGAGCTCAGAATGAACTACAGACCTGAAAGCAGCTGTGAAGCTATAAACAGTTTTTGAGAAAATGTAGGAAAAAAATTAATATCTTCATTAGTTGAAGCACTCTTAAGCATTACACCACAAGTAATGATGCTTAAAGAAAACTGGAAACACTGGATCCCATTATAGTTTAAACTTTAGCTTCATAAAAGATTCTGTAAGATGAGTGGTGGCGGCTTGCTCCTTTAATCCCAGCACTCAAGAGGCAGAGAAGGAGAGATCTCTGTGAGTTCGAGGCCAGCCTAGTCTAGAAAGTGAGTCCCAGGACAGCCTGGAACTCAGACAAAGAAACCCTGTCTCTGGGGGAAAAGGCAAGAGTGGAAGCCATATACACAATGAGGGGCTGCTAGCTAGGATAGATGAAGAGCTCTCAGAGCTTTAAGGAAAAGCAAACAAAAATTTAACTAGGTAATAAGCAAAAGCCACAAGGAAATATTGAACAGAAGATGGTATTTAGATGGTGACTGAGAACAAGAAAGGTATTTAACGTTATTAGAAATTGTATAGGTTGTATAGATTAGAGCCATGGAAGAAATCACTACATACTTACTGCAATGTCTAAAATGAAGTATAGTGGCAAATTCTTGCAATTTGGAAGAGGAATGGATTCTCTTGGACGTTACTAATGGGTGTGTAAAATGGACAGATGGGCACTTTGGAGCACAGCTCAGCAGAACCTTACAATACTAGACATGATTGCCCATAGCTGAACAACTGAATTCCTGAGCATTTTTCCCAGGAAAAGGGACAAAGTTGTCTTTTAGAAGATGGGTACATGAATTTTTACAGTAGTGCCATTTATAGTAGCACAGCTTTTAATGAGTGCATAATAAAGCAACCAATATAGAATACTACCCATCATTAAAAATTAACAAACTCTTGATACATGCAACCACTTAGATGAATCACAGGGGAATTAGCCTGGGTGGGAAAAGAATCCCCGAAGATGAGGTACTAGGATCAATTTCTATAACGCTGTTGACATGGCACACTTGGGGATATGAAGGTTACCTTAGGGCTTGTCAGAGTGTGAGGACAGGGATGGGAAGGGGGAGGATGCTGAGTAGGGGATGCTTTCAAAGGCAACACCGAGGGTCCCTGTGCTCTGCTTCTTGGACACACGTCTGCTCTGTGGCAGATACACAAATATTCATGTGAATAAATTGCATAAACTATGTGTTTGTGCATGCACTGGAGATTTGTGGGTAGGAATAGTAATAAATGGTGGGTTATATCTTCGCCAATTTCTCGGATGTATAGTGTCCTGAGGTTTTTCCAAGGTGTTTGCATTGGGGGGGAAATTGAGTAAATAGTATACAGGGTCTCTTCTAATTGCATCCTACAATTAATCTCAAAATAAAAGTTTAAAATAGAAAATAGTTTATCAAGAAAATGAAAAGGTAAGCCCACAGTCTACAAAAAAAAATATTTCTAATGTGTGTCTCATATTTGAGATGCTTGTATCTGAGATGCAGATGTGGCTAAATCTAAGAATCATTGTGCTTAGTGAGAAAAAGACAAACACAAGTAATTGGTATTTTAAAGGAGTAAGTTAATTATGAAGATATTAAACAAATGCACTTCGCTTTCACTTAGGGCAGGGAAGTTGGCAACAGGAGTATAAGGATGTATTTGGTGAAAAGGAAACATTCTACATTTGTTTTGTTTTTCAAGACCTCTCTCTGTGTAGTCCTGGCTGTCCTGGAACTCACTCTGCAGACAAGGCTAGCCTCAACTCAGAGATCTGTTTGCCTCTGCCTCCTGAGTGCTGGGATTAAAGGAGTGTGCTACTACAGCCCAGCCATTCTACATATCTTGATTTGGTGGCATAGAGTCAACAAAAATTATCAAACTATATTTCAAATGGTGTGTTATTGTCTAAGTCACAGTTAAACCTAATTATTGTATAAGTAATAAAGGTAAAGAGTGTGATGATTGTGAAAATATAGTGTATATTCTAGAAGAATAGTTAGAGACTAGATAGATTTAAAAAAAAGAAAAGAAAAAGAAAAACAGTAAGAGAAAAAACACAGACATGGTTGGCAGAAGAGTACAGACATTCAAGTCATGAATATTCTGTCTTAAAAGGGAGAAGGTGGAAATGAAGTAACAAAACATAATAGAAGAAAAGTAAACAGTTGACAGATGGAGCCACACAGTATATAATTAGAGATAGGATACAGTAACTTTTCAGTCTTGGAGAACAAGAATCCACAAGGTAAAGCATTAAATGGGAAACAAAGAAAACATCAAGTCCCTCAATGCAGAAAATAGTGTCTACCAGGAGGCAAAGCATGATATTTACAGAATTAAACACATGGGTTCATTTTCCTTGAAAAAGGAAGTGTCCAGACCTTCGGAAACAATGGTCATGCATTGAGATTTGTTTCTTCTGTGTAACTTAAACTGTTTTAGTCAGAGGAATACATAGCAAAGGGAAGTAGAAGAAAACCTACACCAGTACTGAAAAGTGGAAAACAATTCAAATTCTGGAAGCTTTAAAGAATTTGTACAGGACACCTATAAAATGGTCTCAAGTTAAAGACATGACATAAGCATTTATTTATAATTTTCAATCGAGGGAGGTATTCCAAATGATTGGAGGAGATTTCAGATGCCAAGAATATTGCAGATTTTAGGAGAAATGATGTATTTTTTTCCTTCAGTTGCTGTGATATAACACTCTGACCAAAGGCAGCTTGAAGCAGGAAAGAGTTTATTTTATACTTCCGGGTTACAGTCCATCACTGAGGGACCCTGGTAAACAGGAGCTGAAGCATAAACCATGGAGAGACACTGCTTCCTGGCTCACTTTCTGATACAATCCCAGCCCCTGCCCCCTGCCTAGGGATCGTGTCACCTACAGTGGAGTGAGCCTTCCCACATCAATTATTAATCAAGACAATCTCTTACAGGCCAATCTGACCTTAGCAATTCCTTAGTGGAGATCATCTCTTCCTGTAGAACTCAAAGTTTTGTTAAGTTAACAATAAAAACTAAGCAGGACCAGTATTGAGGAGACGAAGGGTGAACTGCAGGGTGGTGGTTAGGTCTCATTAAAAGCTCTTTAGTCACCTCTTTTCTATGAAATTCAGGATCAATTGTTCTGGGCTAGTAGAAAAGATGTAATGCTGGAGACTCTCAGTGATGTAATCATATTGACTTAGTCATCAGTCCTAAAGAAATATCATATTTTCCAATGCATTGACTTGTGTATTTGTATGTAGGATCCTATAACACAATGATGATGATGATGCTAGGATGCCTGGCTTTTGGAAGTAGGATAAGTAGCTTAGTAAAAGTGACTTGATGTTCTTATCTCTTCCACCATGTGAAGACAGAGAGAAGACACCATTCATGAACCTGGAAGGGTCCACCCCAGATAGAATCACCACTAAAAGTCAGTTGGCTGGGCCAGTAAGCTAGCTCATTGGGAAAAGATGCTTGTTGCTACCCAGGTGACTTGCTTGAGTATGAGCCCCAAACCCAAATGGTAGAAGGAGAGAACCCACATCTGCAAAATGTCCTCTGACTACTACATGCATCACACACACACACACACACACACACACACACACACACACACACACTTAAATAAATGTTTAAATGAGTGGGTTGTGGTAAAAATCTGTAATCAGAGAGAAGCTAAATATATCAGACCACTGTACGCCTAACACATAAAATATAAATAAATTCCACCTGAATTAAAGTAGAAAACCACCATTGTACCATCCCTTTGGAAAACAGCTGTAAGAGACAAAAAGAAAGACAAAAACTAAAATTGATATATTAATAGAAAATTAATCATAAACCCAAGAACTGTTTCTTCAGGGGAAGAAAATCAAATCATTTAAAGCCTGACAAAATATATACTAAATTAGTTTACAAGAAGAAAACAAAAACTGTGATTCTGTGGTAATCAACCTGAAATGCCCAACACAATGACTATTTATGGAGAAAAGTTTGGAATAATAAAGTTGACATAAGATAAAATAAAACTCCACACATAGTAACCATCAGTAATAGAGAAAACTGTCAGAGGATTATCTCATACCATGCTCCAAGTCTGGAAGACTTTTATGAGCCAGGTTCAAGTTTCTTCAAGGAAAACAATCTTATCCTGTTACGTAGCTAGAAAAAATAATAAAATTATTCCAGTCTCATGCCTCTCAACAAAAGCTCAATACTGCTAAAAATAAAATTTTTACTTTTGGCTCCACTAGCCACCCAACTCCAGCAGATTATTTAGAGCAACAGTGTAATCAGGACTCGGGTGGTGGTGGTTTGTGATAGAGAATCAGCTGATGTAATTTATCATCTATATAGCAAAGCAGAATTAGTTGTGTGGTTGTAGTATAAAATGTCAAAATTGAGGCTGGAGATAGGGCTCAATGGTTAAGAGTGCTTACTGCTTTTGCAGAAGACCAGGTCCATTCAGTGGCTCACAACTAACTGCCACTTCTGGCCTTCATCAGCATCTGCACTCATGTGTACCTACCCATACATAGAAATATACATATATACATAACTAAAAATAAATCTAAAACAGTACTTCCTCAGCAAAAAAAACCCTTAAAGCTGGCTTTAAAAACAAAGATATGTTTAAATATTTCATTTGAGAGCATCAGTGTATATGGCTGGCATACTAGTGACCTGTAGGGGGTATAGTTTAATATATAAATGCATGGGTGTTTGCCCTACATTACTTATAGTGTTATTTAATTAGTGTACACACATTAGTGATCTTTTCTCCAATTTCAGTATTTTGTCTTCTTAGTTCTTTCTTTTCTTCTTTTTAATTTTTTTTTTTTATAAGAAATAGACATGGGCCTAGAGAGATGGTTCAGTGGTTAAGAGCCTTTGCTGATCTAGCAGAGGACCCAAGTTCAGATCCTGGCTCTCTTACAAGCTAGCTCACAACAAACACAATTAAGTAACTGGGGAAATACAGCACCCTCTCTTGGCTTCTAAAGGTACTGCACACCCATGGTGCACATACATACATACATATAGGCAAAATTTATATGCATAAAAAAATCTTTCTTTAAAAAGGATGCCAAAATATATATAAAAAATTCAATAGCATTACTGATTTTTTAAATAAAATTCAAAAACAGAAACATCTTAGCAATGAAGATAATTTCCTTAAACAGATGAAGAATATTTAGGGCAATTTGGCCATAGTCATTTTTGATGGGGAAACCTAGATTTTAAAGTCAGAACTTGCCATGAGCTCATGCCATCACTCACAACATTTCAATATTTTCTTGGCAGTGTTAGTCATAAGAGTATCAAGAAAAAAGAAAAATAAAATGAAAATATTGGGAAAGAGAAGAAAATTGTTTGCCTCAGAAGTGATGAAGCTAATATTCCTCACAGGCTTGAATTTCAGAAAGCAAATTCCCCATGTTTTCTGCTCTCTGCCCTGTCTCTTGCTCCCTGAGGTAATGAACACATTGCTTCATAGTTGCTGGAAGGAAGGAGAGAAGGAAAATAGAAATATATTAGCAAGACTGAAAAAATATTTATATATTTTATTTTTCACATATGTCACATATTTATATTTATTTCTACATATTATACACATGTTCAAAAAAATCTGCAGACTATAGACTAAAAAGTTAGCAGAGCATCTTGTTTGGAAATGCAAAAATACAACTGATTTTATTTTTTCATTTATTAATTATTGGCTCTTTAAAGATAAGGTTTACTATGTAGTCTCATAGTTGACCTCATGCCTCAGCCTCCTGGATATTCTGGTTACAGACATGAGTCACTATGTCCAGTCAATTCTTTATACTTTTTTCTCTAAATTTCCAAGTCATGGAAAAGAATTATACAGTGAACACTTATTACTTGTGAAGTAGAAGAATACACAAATCCAGAAAAAAGGCTAGAAAGACGTTTACACTTATGAAAGAGTTAGACATGGTGGGCACACCCATCTAAGATGAGGTAGGATTTAGAGTTCTGGGCTAACCTGAACTACTCAGTGAGTCCTTACTCAAAAGCCCAAAATCCTAGGATATAGCTTGGTAGTAAAATTCTTGGCCAGTAGGCTCAAAGCCTTGAGGTCTGCACCAAAGAAAAATAACAATAACACAGTCTGCTGGAGTAGAGTTGGGGACCAGGAGAATTGGAAGAGAAAGTGTCACCAGCTTTGGAGATACAGGACCTTGGCTTTGGAATCCAGAGACCTAGGTTCATTTCTGATGATGTCACTTATTGGTGACCTCCAGACCAACATCTGAGCTTCAATTTACTTTGGGAAAATTCTTGTCACTTTATCTGGGAGGACTTCACTGGGCAAAGGGGTTCTCACTTTACAAGGCAGTGCTGCTGATGATACAGCCAGTCATACATTACAATTCACCCAGGACATCTAATACTTTTACCATTGTGTTTATTATTCCTTTCCCCCTGCCCCAACACTAGTCCCCCAGTCTGAGTATGGATGTGGTCTTTCCGATCACAGATGCTTTCTTGGTGGGACAATGACAGTGTGCCTGCAGTGATTTGAAAATTAGGACATTAGCTGTTCAGTCTCTAGAACTAAGCACATTCTCACTATAGATGTTGTAGCATCACCCAGTCAGTGGCCTGACCAGTCCTTAGGCATTGGTGGGCAGGCCTATGCTTGAAGCTTCAACTGTACAGGCCAAGGGTTGAAACACCACAGCACGTGATCTGCAGAGCTCAACAGTGTCCTTATGCCATGCACAGGTCAGAAGTGTGGATTAGATGTCCCCAAAGCCATTCTCTATGTCACTTCGTATCTCATCTGTGAGGGAAAGCAGAGGGAAAGCTGGATGGAGAAAGTAAACCTTTGCTTGGATTCACAAGACTTGTTCACATTCAAGAGCTCACCCCAGTTTGGCTCTGATTGCTAAATATATAAACCCTGGGTAAGATTTGAGATTTCAGGACCTAAATTGTGGTTTAATCCACAGATTTTTTTTCTTTCCATTTTCCAAATATTGCAAGGCCTCTGGCAACACCAAGTATGGGACTCTGAAAAAGCAATTTTGCTCGGATAACATCCCTGGCGGCTGGGGATTGCTTGTGGTTCTAAGTTTTGTGGAATATGAGACTGATACTATAATAATCTTATATGTTTTATTAACTCTTTGAACTCTTTTTAAAAATGAGACTCATGAGAGACCATAGAGGAGGCCACACCCTTTCCCATGGAAGACAGCCCGGGCCGCGGCTGCTCAAGGCGTTGCACCAGGGCTCTCTGATTGAGGCTGAGCAGAACTGGAAATTGGGAAATGCAAATTTTGGACATTTATTTCTTTGCATGTCAAGTCACAGGAAAAATAAAAACTTGAACTGGACTTTAATTTTTTTGGACTTTGATTTTCTATGTGTTAAGGAAATTTAGCTTTGGATCATAATTCTTTTGGACTTCAATTTTTTTTGGACTTTCCTTTAAAGAGGATTTGATTGCTGGATCTTCCCCTCTCAGTTGGAATTTTCAAGTAGGAGTGAGTTTGCATTCAGGTTTTGTCTATGTTGTTCTACTGATGTTATTGGATGTCTTTATACTGTTACTTAACCACTTTGCAAATTCTATGAAGAGCATGTGGTAGATGATGTGGACATTTGGATTAGGAGGCAAGGGACAGCTGAGGGAGGTAGTTTGTTAGTTAAATTCATCTATTCTTGGGACCCAGTCAGAGTCTTCTGAAGGCAAGTTCTCAACTGCCCTTCTTGAATCCCAGAATGATTCTATAAAAGAACTCCCTCATCAAGGTGGGAGTGTACTGTTCAGAAGGTTCCCATGGCAAAAACATACATGACCTTGGATGCCCACCAGTTGGATGATTCAACCCAGCAGCTGAGAACAAAGAGCAGAGATGTAAGAAAACCTCTGCTAATGTCTGTGTTTCCATGAGTAACGCTGGCTCTCCTGGAAGCTTTCTCATTCCCACCAGGAACCAGAGTCACAGCCCCTGGGCTATGCTTCTCAGGTGGATGGGGCTTGTCTACCAAAATCCTGGGATCTCAGGATGTGCTCTTGTCTCTCTAGTCCTAGAAAATACATGGGCTTAACTTGGAGAGGCTGTCTTCATAGACACGTGACTGGGTCCTGTAGAGCCTGGAGCAAAGAGTGTCACCTCACCTCAAGAATTTTGATAGATGTTAAGTCTGACCGGGAACACTTCAGGGGACTTCCACTTGTTCTTTGCTTCACTAAATTCTGATTTGGAGGAAAAACAGGAAAATTATTCATAAATCTACCAATAAATCTCACTTCAGCTTCCTGTATTTGTGTGTGTGCGCTTGTACGTGTGTGTGTGTGTGTGTGTGTGTGTGTGTGTGTGTGTGTGTGTGTGTGTGTAAGTCAGAAGACAGCATCCAGAAGTCATACCCCTTCTTCTATCATTAGTCTAGAGACTAAATCCAGGCCATCAGGCTTGGTAGCAAGTGCCTTTACTTTATTGAGCCATCTCACTAACCCAAGAGAACCAGTTCAAGAATAAATCTAGGGAAACAGTGTTGCATGGACTTTATATTACCTAAAAGGAAGGCTTGTGGACAAGGTTGGTAGGGAGCAGAGGGCTCCACACTTCTTTCTTCTAAGTTGCCATCGCTGTGTGTCAATGCCCCATTAACTGTGTCATGGCCCTGCACAGCCACAGCTGCAGAATGAAATCTATCCGGCAAGCAGAGATAATGAGTCACTGCTACTTATATAACCTGGTCTGATTAGAGTCTGGGATCTTTGCACCTCAACAGCTGTATGTTGTCACAGACGGAAAATTTTAACTCGTCTGCCAATTCCCTGGTCACCTGAATAAGTGACTAAAGGAGTGGTCGCTGTTTCAGCATTTATTAGGATAGAATTTAGGTTCTGATAAACCCTAATGCTGAAAATTAGCTCAGAATAAACTGCCTCTGCTGTTCTTGGTCTCTGGCTGACAGAAATACAGAGAATGTACTCAGGTGGGTTTCCCCCACTTCCATCCTGTAGCCAGTTCAGCACACAAATTACTTGAGAGCTATTTTTAAAAATGTAATAGGACCAATACTTGGGAGACCGAGTGCAGTGTGAGAAGGATCAGAAAACGTCTATTATGGTGGTGTGTGCACTGCCCACAAAGCTGTGGATGATATTGGAAAAACTCTTTCTGAGCTTTGCCCGTGGCTTAGCCACGTTGTCTGGGGTCCTCTGGGTGCTTGTAAGGTTTGCCATAAGTGAGAAAGTCATTTTAGCCTGCGGAGAGATATGTGGAAATGAGTCTTTGATATCAGTAAGGAGGGCTTGGGCATTGCTGGCTTTTCAGGCTTTGGCTTACAGGAAGAGGTTTCCCTCAACACTGTGTGTGTGGGTGATCTCATCATCCATTTTATCTCTAGGCACCTAGGTCTGCAGAGTAAGGTGTGGCACCCATGGTGGTATAGTCAAGTGTCTCATGTCCACTTCAGACCAAATATATATATTGGTCTGAATACCTCATATATATACATTTAAAAAGAGTAAGTTCTTTTTCAAATGCATTCTAGAACTTTCTTTTTTGGTCTGATAATGTGGTATCTGACTGACAGCTCAGAATGCACTATTTTCCCAGCTGGGAAGTGGGAGGGGATAGAAGAAGCCACAGAGATGTTATAAGACACCAGCTCCCGCCTCTGTGGTGCTTACTATGCATGCAGTGAACAAATTCTTTCCTGCTGGTGAGGGAGCATTTTCTCTTTCTCCCCTAAGCCATTGCTCATTTTGGCTACGTCCTTCCCCAGTCTTTCCAAGTTCTCTCAATTCTTTCCCCACTTGAATCTAGAAAAACAATAATCTTATTTCAAAAGATGTTTTTAAGATTAAAAAACATATAACATCTTGCTTATATTATTTTTAAATGCAAGTGGGAAATCAGAGAGAATTAACAGAAGGGTTAGGTTCTGGCCCCGTCACCACCTGGCTCTTGGCTTTGGCAATGACCCCAACCCATCTTAGCTTCAGTTAAGACCATTTGTAAAGTATTGATAGCAAAAGTCAATTATGGGCTTGGTGTGAGCCTTAGAGAGAAAATATAAAAAAAACTCTGTGGGGCAGTGATATAACTCAGTGGGTAAAGGCTGGTGGCCTGAGTGTGATTCCAGGAACCCACATAAAGGTGGAGGAAAAGAATGGAAGACATACATGCACCATGGCACATTATGCCCACATACACACACCATATACAATAATGATGATGACTTCTTAAACTGAGTATGCGTGCACACATACAAACCATACATATGTATATGGACATGTGAAGGCCAGAGATCCATGTTGCCTGTCTTCTTCAATCTTTCTCTACATTTCTTAAGAGAGAGACTCTCACTGACTCCAATAGCCATGGACAGTGAGCTCTGCAGATCTGCTTATCTCCATCTCGCCCTATCTCCAGTGTTTGGGTTACAGATGCATAACTTCACATCTGGACATGTATGTGGACGCTATGGATCCTAACTAAGGTCTTTGTGTTTGCATGGCAAGTTAGGGTTAGGGTTAGGTCAGGGTTTAGGGTTAGGGTTAGCTATCCCACTGAGCCATCTAATCAGCCCCCAATTCTTTTTAAGTAAATAATAATAATATCCGAATTCCATTGTCATTTTGTAAAATTAAAACAAGCCTGTAGTTTTCAAAACCAGAAAAGTACCCACCATATCTTTTTGGTGACAACTTTGACAGACAGGAATCACCTTTCCATTGTCCTGGAATTTATGCCTTCCCATCCCATGGCCCATCTCATGGCTTTGTGTTCGGAAAACTGTTCCTCATGGGGCTCCCTCGGCAGTTTTAAGCATCCCTGTATCTGTCCTCAGGTATGACTATGGTCTCAGCTTTCAAAGCTTTCTTAGAGGTATTCTCATATTCTCCTTCTTTGATGGAGTTGAAGACTAGATAGTTGTAATTATAGTTTTCCTTAGTTATAAAAAATATAAATTAGATATGAAACTTTAGACTCACAAAAACAGGATAAATAATAGAGTATTTAATTTTGACAAATATAAATATACTTGATGTTGTAACTGTAATTCTTGCTTGATAACTGTTTTTTAATATATATAATTTTACTGTGTTAAAGTTAAAACCTTCCTTTTTGATTAGACAGAAAAGGGGAAATGATGTGCATCTTTTTTTCTATGCTGTGAATATGTGTTGCTACCATTCATTAATAAAGCAACTACTATGGCCTATGGACAGAGTAAGGCAGGTAATCCAAGCAGAGATACAGGGGAAGAAAAGTGAAGTCAGAGGAGATGTGATCCAGTTGCCCAAGAAATAAAACGTGACTGTATCAGTAAGTCACCAGCCACATGGCAATACATAGAGTATTATAAATTGGTTAATTTAGGATATAATAGATAAATAGTAATAACTTGAGCTGTAGACCAAATAGTTTGTAATTAATATAAGCTTCTGTATGTTTATTTGGGACTGAGTTGCTGTGGGACAAAAGAAAGCTTCCAGCAACAATTGGCACCCAAGGTGGGGCATTGATTTGTATAGACCTGAGAAAGCTTAAAGAAATATTCTGAATGCATAGAAACAAAGCCGTACAAGGCTTCCTAGTCTCATGGTCTCATGCCAGCAGCATCACAGAAACTTGTCTCCCAACAGCTTCTTGCAAGATAGAGATGGCTGTTAGCTGCCATGAGCTGAATAGTATTAGGGATTTCCACAGTCTCTCACAAGCTGCTATAAAAAGAGGACTCTTCCAGCCACTACCTGTGGGCTTAAAAACACAGGTACATTCTACTTGATACTGCTTCTCAGAATTGGGAAGGTAAGCATGACTTGTTGGTACCTGCACCATGTTGAAAAGCTGAGCAGAGTGGAGCCAGCAATCAAAGCCGCAGACTTGGTCTGAGACATGTAGCTTAACAATATAAAATCTCTCCTAGTCAGCAAAGGATTACAGATACATAATAAACATATTCAGATGAAAAAAAGCCTCTAAATAGGTCACAGTGTGTGTAAAAATGTACATATACTTAGAAGGGAAAGGAAAGGGAGTATAGGCAGTTATATAAAAAATAGTTTTTAACAATAAAATCTTTAAAGTGGCAGTAAAAATAATATAGAAGAAACAATCCACATAAATATAGAAAATACAGAGAGACTGAATTATGGATAGTATTGTGCTTTCTTTGAAACTTTTGACTGTTAATGAGTTAACTGCAGAAAAATGTTTGATTGTAAAGGCAGCTAAGTTAAGCCAACATATATATCTTTTAAAGCTATCTTGACTTCAAAATTTGGGTCTAAGGATATGTTGCATTGGAAAAGAGGTTTTACCTTTCTTTCCATAGAAGATGAGAACCTATGGATTGTTTCCAGAATAATATGGTTTGATGGACCAGGATCCCCTGAAAGGTCTCTGATGACAGCCATGGCCCCGATGATCCAACATCCAGAACAGCTTCAAGGCAATTGGCTGAGATTATACAGCCTCACAGACTACTGCAGTCAAGACTTAACCACAATTCTAAAATTTCTCAGGATCCCCAGGTAATTACCAGCATGCCCAATCAGAAGGAAGCAGTATAAAAAGCTATACCCAAACTCTCAAAATATTGTTTACAAATGTTTATTTTTATATAAGGAAGGTTTATTATAAATGGTTTATGATCATAATCTCTTTCTAAAGGAAAAATGGGGATATGATTTAGAAAGATAAAAAAGATAGACTATTGAATCTACTTTTAATCCAAAAACAGTTAATCCTAAAATACTTTACATTGATATAAATTTTGGTTTATTGACACAAATATAGGGTCAATTTTGTTATACTACTGTATATATATATATATATATATATATATATACATACTCTTGTTTAAGGTATTACATTTATACAACTCATTTAAAATTATAATGTATAATTAAGAAATACAGATTTATAGTCATCTATGATAATCTTACAGTCATATTAATTAAGTTTGTAGGTATACAAAGATATATTTCAACTAGATAGGTGATCTTCAAACCCTTCAAAAAACCTATAGAATATGGCATTTAAAATATTTTAGGAACTTAGACTTTTCTGGACAGTGAGACATATCTGTTCCTGGCAGCATTAATTTACTTCGAAAGAATTATGGGCATCGAAGAAACTCTATGTGGACTTTGCTTTCTTTGTGGCAATAGGTTCCTGCTTTACAGACGAGACTGACAGACATTCTGTAGAACACAGGGAGAAGCAACTGACCAACATTGCTAGGATGGGAAGAACAGTCCTTCATATTTCCTGCTTCACTGAAAGGTATGCCAGAGACTCTAGGCCCAACATTACAGGGGAACTTCAGATGACTGTTCAGGCAGCCAGATGTCTCTGTCATTTCTAGAATTTTAGAAGTTGCTTACAATGCACTTCTGTTTACCCAGTAATATTTTTTGAGGTCTTTGAGGTAATCAAAGACTAGCTATAATCAAAAGCTAGCTATAGATTAATAGAAATGGGTTGAGTTAAGTTCTAAGAGCTAGTTAATAATGAGCCTGAGCTCATTATTACAGACCAAAGAGTTTGTAATTAATATAAGCCTCTGAGTAATTATTTTTAAGTGGCTGTGGGACCTCAGGTGGGAGAGTTTCTCTGGACCAAAGGGCTAGGTGGAACCAAGAAACTTCTGGCAACATTGACCCCTCCCAGCCCTGTCACTGTCCCATGAGTTGGGAACATACACATATCTTTATGGTCCATAAAAAGTACTCAGATAAAGCAGACAATGATCCCACAATCAAAATATCTACCAGAGAAATCTCTCAGACATTAACCTACATTTTTTTAGTCCTTTGAGATAGGGTCTTACTGTGTAGCTCAGGCTGGTATTGAGCTCTCATTCCTACGGCCTCAGGTTCCCGAGTGCTGGGGTTACAGGCATGCACCATGATGATCCATGAATCTCAGAGATCTTTGAAAGTACAGTGGGTTTGGAAAGTATAGTGGTTCTCTGTTTTCTGTTTCCAGAGCCTTTTGTTTTACAGGCACAACATTAACACCTGCCTCTGCATTCAAAATGTCAGTCATACACAGGTGAGCCAGGGGCAAGAACAGAAAGAAGAGTTCACAGGGTGAGTGGGCAGCCATCTGCAAGCTTTGGAGAGAACCAATCTGGCCATCACTTTGATCTTGAATGTCCAGGCTCTCTGCCCCTAGATAGACTGGAAACTTCAGTGACTCTGGTTTTCATAGTCCAGAGTTCTGTTTAAGCTGCTCCATGTTGGAGAAATGTGTATGATCATGGTCCTCAAGGAAATGATTAGCTATCTCTAGAAGATTCTCAGACTCACTTTGTTGCTTACTCTGAGCATCAGAATTGTATCTGAAATACCCTTGCAGTGCTTCTAACACCAAGGCAAAGAAAGCCAAGAAAGGTGAAAGCTACTCAGAGGGGAGTGTCTGCAGTGGCCATCAATACCTGCTGGTGTTTTGTGATGCTACACTGTGCTCCATCTTCCCATGGCTCTTAGCAAGTACAAATGGAAGGCTCCTCTCTATGTTCCTCCTGGGCTCTACTGCTCCCTTCCTGCCTTTTCCTCCTTGTCCATCCAGGGATGCATCTGAGCATGTCTCCAATGTCACTGCTAACATTCTTGCCCAATTCATCTGCGTAGAAGCCGGGTCTACCATGCCTACTGAAACAGACTCTTTGCTTCTCACTCCAGTAAGAGGGAAACATCTTTCTGTGTTATCTATTTTAATTTTTGTGTATGGGTGTTTTTTTCTGTGTGTATGTCTTTGTAGAATATGTGTTCCTGGTGCCTGCTAAGATCAGAAGAGGGTGTTAGATGATTTGGGACAAACTAAAATTACAGACCATTGTGAGTGCTGGGGATCAAACTCGGATCCTCTGGGAGATCAGCCAGTGCTCTTAACCACTGAGACATTTATCCAGCCCTGATTTCTATTCTCTTAATCTTAATCTTGCCGTTTGATAGCTTTAAAGAGATCTTTTTTTCAGTGTGTGTGTGTGTGTGTGTGTGTGTGTGTGTGTATGTGTGTAAGGTGTCCATGGAGTCCATAAGAGGGCATTGAATCCCCCTGACACTGGAGTTATAGTTATGAGTGATCTGATATGGGTGTTGAGAACCAGACTCCAGTCTTCTGCAAGAGCAATAAGCATTCTTAACCACTAAGCCATCACCCCACCCCTCATTTTACATCTTAAACAATTCTGGAGGTTTGTGCTTTCTGACCAGCAGTACTTGTACCAAGAAGACAGACTCCATGTTCCAGTATTTAGCAGGAAACATTGGTTCCACATGAAAACTGACTTGGTGACACATACAAGCCACCAAGGATATTCTGATAGTCTCTGTCAGGCTCTGTGACAACTTTCTCTGAATTCCTAGATCATCTCCAATAAAGCTTGGGTTGACGGTGTGTCCAGGAATAGACCTTCATTGTCACCTCATGGGACTGAAAGTGCAATGGGTGACCAGAATCCTTGAAGGTGAGTCTAATTCTGCTATGGGGAGTGATACCCTTGTCACCTTTCCCTGCCAGACCTCAGGACTGCATGGGATAGAAGAAAAGAGAAGGGAGCAGACCACCTAAATTCTTTCCACCTTGAGCTTTAAATATTTTTCTACTTTCATTTTTGTAATTCGTTTTGATCTTTTTTATATGTAAAAAAAAATGTTAGAAAATTGCTGACATACAATCAATCAGCTGCACATTTGAATGTGTGTGGGGGTAACTTTTGACATCTGTAAACACCCACGAAACTAGGACCACCCCTGAGGAACAAAGTACATTTATCACCCTTGAGTGTTCCCCAAGTCTCCCTGTCACCTTGCCCAGGCCCCTGGCAACCACTGATCTGCTCTCCATCACCACACATTAGTTCACAGTTTCTTAAATTTTATACAGATGGAATTATACAGCCTGGAGTTTCATTTTCAGAAGGAATTTATTCAGATACAATTTTTATACAATCTGATGTACTTGTTAGGGTCTAAGGGAGAGAGCACAGGCAGTAAAGTGTTTGGTGTTTCAAGCACTTGGATCCCAGAGTCCACACAAACAAACAAACAAACAAAAATACATACATACATATCAAATGTGCACTTATAATCTCAGCACTGAGGAAGTAGAGACAAGGGGATTCCTGTAGCTTCCTGGCTAGTGAGCTGAGCCTAGTCAGTGAGTTTCAAGCCAATAAGAGATTGTATCTCAGAATAAAAAGGTGGACAGCATATAGGAATGACACTTGAGGTTGTCATATGGCCTCCACACTCAGATGTGTACTCACATCCACAACATAAACAGATAAACAGACACATATACATAAACATACACATACAAACACATGAAAACACATACACATGAATAGGTACACAAACACATACCCACATGGACACATACACCTCTGTGTTTGTTTTAAATATATATATATTTGTCATGGTTACTCAAAGACAGACAGCCAATACACACACACACACACACACACTCCAGAGACTCAGACACAGACAGACATGGAATGACTGATCTAGTTTAAGGAAGTGACTCATATGGCTGTGGGGCTTATATGTCTGAGATTTGTGTGGCAAAGCAGTAGGTGATAAACAGAGGCAGGAGTTGATAAGAGTCTTGAGTAAAGATTTCTTTTTTTTCAGAAACCTTAGTGTGGTGATATATTATATATTTAATAAAATAGTCTATTTGCTCTTGAGGCTTTCCAAATGATTGAGGGGGCTCTTCACACAAACATATCAGTGGGGTAAGACCCTTCATTGAAGGTAATCTGATTGCAGGCATCACAAGTACCTTCAGGGAAACACCCAGGCTAATGTTGATACTGTGCTCTGGACAGCTTGTCCTTTGAAATTCAATCTATTTGCTAGATCAGTGTCATTATCACACAGTATAGTTTTGGAGGAGTTCTGCCACTTCAAGGATGTAACTACATGTCTTCACTTGGACTGATGACCTGATACTTAGCAGTAAATGAGAACTGAAAACAGGCACTGTCTAATGAGGCCCCAAGCCTTGATTCACATTCAAGAACACAGAACTCCATGGGCACACATCAAGTCTTAGGCTGTGTTCTGTGTGTTCTTGGGAATCATCTCCCTGTTAGGCATGGACAGACTAGTCCATTGTATTCCCCTCAAATAAATACACAAATAATCTTAATGTGGCCTGTAATAGACACAAACCATCAGTGTGAAAACTTGGGATATGAAAATACCCTTAATTTGGTAGAGTTTGGATATGGTTTGTAAAGCTGGAAAGTTGGACACTCTGTCCTTAGTGAGTTTGACGCTATTGGATGATGATGCATAAATGGTAGAGTCCAGTATGAGACAATGGGTCATTGGGTAGCTGTCTTCTGAAAGTACTAACATAGTCCTCACAAGATACCCATTCATTTTCACAAGACTTAGTCATTATGAAAGAGTGGACTTGGACCCCAATATTCTCTCTGGCTTCCTGTTTCACCATGTATGTCTTCAACATGTGTCTCTGTCCCTGTGAATCCATGTCCACTATGAGGACTTGACAGATGGGGCTGCCAATCTTGGATGTACAGCTTCAAACACTTCAAGTAAATCTCTGTTTTCTAGAAAGTATCCAGACACTCATAATACCATAGAAAAATGGACCAATGCATGATTCTAAGTCCTTCTCTTGCAGCCCAGATGCCAACTCTAGACATCACCTGCCTATCATGTCCTGATACAGTTTTATTTGCATATGATAAACCTTGCCAAAGAGAACATACATCTGAAGACCTGAGAACATAGGCCCTTGGCTAGGAAGTGAGAATCACAAATGGTTTCACGAGTATGTTTCCACTCATACTCAGGTAAGGACACCACAAAAGGCATTAAGGTGCATGCAGCTTTCTTTGTTACTGTTGCTGAAGCCCTTGATTGTTAGAGAGTCATATTAGAACACATTGGGAAAAGCAGCCTTTACTGATTTATTTCCTCCAGTATTCATTTTGCCAAAACAGTCTTCCTAGGGGCTGAAAGCAGCCCAATGCTTCCATGAGAGACCCGAAGCATTTGCCGGAGGCTTCATGTCTCCTTGTCCCTTTTCTGCCTCCTCCAGCTGATGCCTCTGCCAAGCGCTCTTCTTCTCTGCCATTCTGATGGATGTCAAGGTGAGACGCCACATTCTGCTGTCACTCCCTAGTGTCACTGCCATCAATCATGTTTTCTGTGTACCCACCAAGGAAAACCCCCTGCATCCTCCCAACATCAAAACACATCTTACGGGCTGAAATCTTGCTGTGGTTTCCTGTTTTCTCTTTAACTTCATCCTGTGCCCAGGTCCTCTGACAGTTTACTTAACTAAATTTATCTTCAGCTTGGTACCCAGCTCCAAGCCAGCACAGATGGTCTGGCTAGAAAATCATTTGTATTTAAAGATCATATATATATTTCTCCTTTTTCATTTTATCTCTTACTCTACTTTCTCACAGCAAAAAACAGTCATGCAATTGAGAAGAGAGTGTCACTGAATATAAGAAATGCTCATTGCAATTAGCATAGGATTCTAAGCTTGAGGGTCAGGAAAACATGAATTAACAAAGAAGAAGAGTTTAGCCTAACATAGGCATGTACCCCTTGGGCACTACTATCAGAATGCCAGCTCCATAGGCCAAGGGGAGTGCTGCTTTTGTAAGATGCTTATTATACATGAAGAGGTATCTTTAGGGTTTTTCTGAAAAGCCAGGGGTAAGTTCCTCAGAAAAGCTGGTTTGTTTCTGTGCCCATCTCTTATCACTCAGTGATTCAGGGAGGAGACAGATTCTTGGGCCCCAGCATATAGATATAAAGACAGCAAGATAAAAACCAGTTGCTTTATTCTTTCAAAATCAAGAGAGCAAAGGCATCTGGGCAGCTGGGAGCGTATGATTCTGTGGCTTGTGACATGGACATCTATGACATGTTCAACTTTGAATCTATTTGTGTTTGTCAAGTCACAAGTTCTGATTATTGACTTACAAAGTATAATCCCCTTGGTTACAGGTGAGTCAGTGCAAAGTGAGGTGACTACAGAAGTCCTATTTCTTAGACAGTGTCCAACATGACTGAGCTCTACCCAACAGTCCATTCAGCGAGTCATCTGACTGAGAATGATACAGTGCAGTTACCAGATGGTTCTGCTAATAATTAGAAACACATTTCTATATTTCACAGGATGAAGGAAGGAAAACATCACCAGGAAAATGTTACATGTGGGGACAATTATTCAATGGGCCCTTGGCTGGGATTTGTGGATAGGAACATAATTCAGAGGCAAGAATGAAATGCTTGGAATAAGACGTGGAGAGTTCCTTTGTTGAAACATAACTAAGAACACAGTTGTTCCCATTCAGCCAAGTCCTGATTACTCAAGAAATAATGAACAATTCGTCGATTACCAAACTTTTCCCTCCCCTTTCTCAGGTCCATTGTCCGGTGCTTCTCAAATTTGTAAAACTGAGTTGGAAATTGAGAGCTTTGTATTAATAAAAAGTATGAAAAATTCTTGCAAGGTCATCAGATTGTTCCTTAAATTTTAATTGGGCTGGATTTTCACAAAGCTAAAACTAAAGATTACATTCTCAAAGTAAGAGAAGTCTAAATCTCGATACACTCAATATTAAAAGCATTAATTTACAGTGATGGATGATGTTGTGTGGTATTTTGTTTTGTTTTTAACAACATAGAAGAGCAGCACCTTCTGGTGAGACCAGAGGAGGAGAACCACTGTTGGGGTTCAGGGCTGAAGGTCCACACCCCTAGTGCCTTCCTAGGATGCAGGCTTCTTGCTAAAAGTTTTATAATCTCTCCAGGTCCAAGGATGCTGTCTTTGTTCATGTGAAGATGATTGTCTTTACCTTTCTATATTCTGGGAAGTATTAATGGTCTTTCTCATTGCTATGATCAAAATACATGACAGGAAGCATGTAGAATAGAGAATTGTGTTTGGCTGGAACTTCTAGAAGTTCATCCTGCTGAGGAGAGAGAGGCTTGGCAAGCAGGAGCAACAAGCAGCTCATCATATTACATCTCTGCTGTCAGGAAATAGAGTAGATAGGAAGTGTGTTTGGGGGAAGGCAAGGATATACGACGTCAAGGCCCGCCTCCAGTGACCAACTTCCTCTGTTGAGGCTTTCCTTCCCAAAGGGTCCACAACCTTCCCAAACAGCACCACCAACTGGTGATGAAATGTTCAAGCATGTGAACTTGGTGTGGTGCATATCACATTCAATCCACAAAACTCATAATGAAAAACCAAAAGGATAAGGGAATTTAGAGTGACTTGTAGATTTTAAAGAGATAAACTTTGGGCTTCCTTTCACTGGTGTGTGTCACACACACACACACACACACACACACACACCACAGAAATGAACCATTTCGTTATACTATATCCTATCTCATATGAGTGGCTGTCTATGCCAAGCAGTCACATCATCTCCTTTACCCTCACACTGCCTTTCAGGAGACAGGAACACAAGTGTTAGATGCCTTATCTTGTCCGTGGATTCAGCTGAAGGAGCTGCTAGCTCATGAATTGTGATGTAAATGGTACTATCCCCACATTCTGATCTTACAGGCTCCAAATGTTTCACAGACATTGACTTATTAATAATCCTCTTTTCTTTGTAAGGAAAGACTAATGTGTGGCTTTTCAAATAAACATGTGAATTTTTGTCACAGGGTAAGGGGAAAGAAACAAAAACATATAGAGCTAAAACACTTGTGTCTGACTTTGGACATTCTTTGTTTTTATTTAAACTTCTCCACAGTCTTGGAAGGGAAAGGGTCTTGGCATAAAGTTCTTCCCTCTACATTCACAGATGGGGAAACTGAAGTTGATAAGTATAATTTCCTGATGATCAGTTACAGTGAAGGGTGAGGCTAGGATTAGAAGCACTCAGGTCTGCCAGCTTTCAAGGCACACATTCATTCTGCTTCTTCATAGAGCAGAAGGGTGACGACTAGCATTTCCGGTGGCCTACTTATTGTCCTCACTCTTTGCTATAGGGCTATTGATAGCTTTTACTCTTTATAATCTCTTTGTGTGCACGCATGCTCCCATATATGTGTACAAGTGTGGGTTGTCATGGTAGCCATAGACAGTGTTGGATGCCCTTAAGCTGGAGTTTTAGACGGTTGTGAACCATCCATCCTTTGTGGGTGCTGGGAACTAGATGCTGGGTACTTTGGAAGAGTAGCAAATTCCCTGAGTCCCAGGCTACTTCCCAAATGGTGCTATTAAGGTTTAACAGTCACAGCAACATTTCAGACTCCTGTGGTCTCTGTCCTTGAAGCACTCATGACCATTGTACTTTCTCAGTTCAAAACTGATAAATAGTTGGATTTGACACTAGCCATCATTTTGGTTGCATTCCTGTCTTAAAAGCAACTTTTCATGGGTTCAAACTGCTGGACTGGCAAAAATCTGGAATTGGAAAAAAAGTATGAACTTTGTCCTCAAAAGTCAAACCTATAACAACAGATGAGTTAGCCTGTGAGAATAAATAAATAAATAATAATTGTATTAACTTTTTAATTGGAGAAAGCAAACTGTTGTTAGGACTTGTCATCTCCTAAAAACTGGGTCCATGACTTCTTTCCCATGGGCCACTTCCTACTCATGGATGCCAGAAAACTACCTCTCAGGCCTAGTGTCTATGTTTCTACCTCAGTTTTCACTGGACTGAAGGGCACAAGGCTAAATGATGGCCCCACTGTTGTTCATTCTTTTGTCTATAGTCAGAGTAAAGCCTGCACCCTGCCTGTCTCTCTTCTCAGCATTTGAGAGATGAAACTATGGTCCTTGAGATGCAAATTGTAACTGACTTCAAGGCACTCCCAAACACTGAAACTCTTCCTTTTTAAAGATGATGAATCTGAGACTGATGTGTTTCTTTGCTCCTTCCTTCCAATGGCAGGTGGGAAACGAGGATTCACATCCAAAAGTCATGTGAGAAGTTACTGCTGGGGAGCTGGAGAGAACACTGTCTATTCTTCCAGAGGTCCTAAGTTCAATTCCCAGCAACTACATGGTGGCTCACACCGTCTGTAATGAGATCTGGCAACCTATTCTGGCCTGTAAAGCAGAATACTATATACATAATAAATAATAAATCTTTTTTAAAAGTTATTGCTGAATTACCAAGCCTCCATGAGGTCACCAGCCGTTCTGCCTTCCTGTATGACTATCCTCCAGCTCTTTCCTTCCAGGGAAATGTGTCTCATGCCTTTCCTATGATTTAGAGATAGGCATTGAGTTTTGGTGCCTCGGATTCTCCATCCAGTGACTAACGTACCAATTTACATTTGTTCAATAGATGATTTCAACCCATAATAGACCTCAAGAAATCCATGTATCCAGCATGCAACAGCAAACAGAATCCCTTGAGTCCGGGGAGGATTACAAAAGAATTTGGTCTATGGACATAAGGACAAATACATGCAGAAAATTGGCCTAACATCATCTCTAATTAATCACCTTGTTAGCATAAGCAAAAGTTTTGGTAAGTTTTTCTTAACCAGAAGAAAATCTGGTTGACTAGATCTCACAAAGCAACATCTCAAACCAAGAACAACTTCCAAACTAAATTTCTCCCACAAAATAGGCAAAGATTATTTTTACAGTACAAAAATTTTATTTTTTGTTAGGATAATTTAAAGTTTAAAACTGAAGTAGACATATTCATTTTACAAACAAGATATTCTTTCATAAGGAAGACCATTAAAAACAGTAAACAAAAAAAGCTGTCTTTACAAAAAGCTCTGTGCATAGCAACTTTATACTGTATGTAACCGACAACGCTAAAAACAATAAAACTATACAGTTTGGAAATGAGACCTTACTGTACAAATGGTAAAGATAATGATTTTTAAACCATGCGTGTTGAAATGTGCAAAGAAAAAAATGGGAATAATTTTGATGCTGTAACAAAAGAGATAAATAATGCAATAAATTGTTCTCTTAAATGAAAAATCCTACACAGCTCCTCTCAAAAATAGAACAGAATTTTGTTGTCACCTATAGAGATACTTGTCTGCCGAGCGGCACAAAAATAACCTGGGACCAGAATCAGTTCATAGCTGTGACTAAAGAGGACAGAGTGGCTTTGTTTTTAATTTATTAGTACACTAAAAATAATCCTTACACACGTTTGTACAATTAAATAGATCTGTGGCTGCCGAGGTCCTAGCAAATGGTCAAAGATGTCCAGTAGTTAGTTACACACAGTCTTCGGTGTAAAGCTACTGGCAGATTCTACTACCATTCTGAAGACAGTACTGCACTAATCTTCATGCAAGAGAAAGATTCACAGGTTCTAAAAGCTATGCTACATAAAAAAGAAAAAGAAAAAAAAAAGAAAAAAAATGTCCTTATGTTGGATTGGCTCAAATCCAGGTCTAAACATGTTTAATTTTGTTCTGCCTCCATTTGGGGATGGTAAGGTTCGTATTTCACATTCTTTCCCCAGTACCTGATTGTTAGCCGGGAAGTTTTTCTCATGCATTTCCGTATATTTTGGCGCTGGGAGCCCCGACTATGAAGAACTGTCAGCAGTAGTTATGAGAACGGCAGGTTTCTAAAATTGTGGGTTTTAATGTTCATAGGGGGAAAAAGTGTCATATTGGGTAATTCCAGAGCAAACTAACGGCAAATAAGACAGCTGAGGTTGGGTAAGCGAGGGCATGGAGCAGTTAGGCAATGAGAGGGCCATCTAAAACTGTCTCAGAAGCGCTAAAGATTCTTTTTTTTATGAAACCGTATCATTTTCCAATGCTAGAAGCCTAACCAAGAACCCCAAGTTAAGTCTGAGGAATCAAAGAGAAGAAATTGGATCTGGAAAATCATGACATCCTATTATCAAGCCACAAAAGTCTAGATGCGTCTCTGGGACCAAGTACATCTTCAAGAAGTCTGCCATGGTTAGCAACTACTGCAAGACTTCCCCCCTAAGAACTAGGTAGGCAGCACAGGACTCCCAAGGCATGATGGGTAACTGCACTGCTTATCACTAGTCTCCCCGTCTCCCAGGAATCCCAATGCCCATGACTTTGGGCAGAAGGAGAGAGGCTTAGAGATTTATAATTTCCCTCTTCTACACCCCATCCTAGAAATGGGTGAAATGCATGTTTTTTTCCAAGGGAGTTTAATAGCATAAAAGGAAAACTCTGCATAAAAAAGAAACAGTCTAAGACTTGGTATTAAGAGTCCAAGGAATACAACCAATCTCCCCAACCTCTTTCTGCAAAGTTCTATGGAGTTTCCATCCTCCATGCCTAATCAGGCACCAGAAGAGGAAGAACCGTTCAAGGAGAAATTCTGAAGAGCCTGTGGTTAGTCTAGTCAAGTGGCTTTGGCCCTACCTAGAGGTGATATAGTTCATTCTTATCTAGGAATACTCAGTGCTGGGATGGTAACACAGGAACTCACTGCCTTGCTCAGGAAAGAATGTAGTTTTAAAAAATGCTATGGTATGTAGAGACTAAGAATGGACATCACAACTTATCTGTGAACTATTTAGAAAGCAGATCTGGAAATGAAGGGATGGGTTTGAGTTTGTTCTGGCATTTCTTTGAGTCTGGTTTTGCAGTGGGTTGTTCTGCAGGAATCTGCACAAATTACATTGTTTTTGTGCATGGGTCAATAAAAAAATGGAAAAAGAGGGGAATGTGGGATGTAGGATAAGAATCTAATAAGAACTGTAATAACCACACATCTTTAAAACTTGTTACCACCTGTTTGTGTCAATTTCATTTTACATCAAGAAAAGAGGTTCTTCTCTTCTTTAAAAAAAAAAAAGTCTTAATTTCTACTTCTACTTACAATAAGTTACACGTTTATTTATTTAAATAGCTGTAAAACATTTTAAATTTTTTCCATTTTTTGTTTTTTTTTAAGAGCTTAAAGTATAAGCAAACACACATACAACATTTCCTCATTCAATTCAGGTTTCATTTTTAAGAAAGTCTTCCATGCTGGTACCCTGTTTTGTTCAATTTTTTTCTGCACAAACTAAATTGGTATCTGAAAGGATTCATAGAAAATAGAAACTTTCAACTTTTTTCCTACAAAGAAAAACAAATAGTATCCAAAATATTAAGCATGAATGTTTGCCAATGTTTTTCTTAAATATTTTACAAACATAGGAAGGTGGTTTTCATAATATTCATAACAAAGAATTTCATTTCTGCTCTCAGCACTGACCATTGTCAATGACATTTTTCTGTCTTTGTCTCCAAAAGGGTCAGTTTGTGTAGTAACTGTCAAAACTTCATGAAGAATGTGAGACCAAGATGGCGGCTCTCTGCCTTTCCAAATCTGTCCAACATGGCCACTCGGGGGGTAACTCTCCCCAATGAGCTCAGAGTGCTTCCTTCATAATTGGTCCATTGGAATAAGTAGTTTTGTTCTATGAGAAAGCAGCTCTTCCTCTACATTGGGGGAACAACAAGTCCCGTCATGGCTGCAAGAAAAGAATGACACAGTATTGAAACATCAAGACTCTTTTTTTGAAAGGCTGATCCTAGTGGGGCAGAAACAGTAGAATCTAACACAACCCAGGGAGCTGGTCAGGTGGTCATATGTGAGTAGGTTTCTTGCAGGGCTGGGCTAATGGAAGCTTTGGTGCTAACAACCTACATCAGGTCCCTATGCTTGTTTGGCAAGTACTTTACCATTTCTGTATATTAATGGGTCATCTCAGGGCAACAGGAAATATCATGCAATCCAAATTGCAATAGACATGTCCCACATCACTAGGAGGAACCAGAACGGAAACTCTGGGTGCTGAGCCTGTTGGCTTCTTAGGCATTGGTTATAACAAACCAGGGTTTTGTCTCCATCCTAAGCGTCTTCATGAACATTCTCCATAAATTGGATTAGTGCTTTTTTAAAAAAGGAGAAGATGTAGTTCATCCTTATTTAGTGCTTACTGATGGTATGTAGAGAGAGTCACCTGGAAATGCTGGTCTTTGGAAAAGACTTTACCTACCAGTTTGGGAGTCAACCCAGTCCCCAGTCTCTATGCCCTATCCAAGCATACCATCCACTGCCTCCTCCATCTAGTCAAGAGGAAGTGAATGACATTTTTCTGGGTAGAATCAAGTCCAGTGTTTTTCCCCCAGTGCGGGACATAAACAAAAGTGGGGAGTCACATAGCAAAACACATCTCTCTGTCCTTGCCTGTGTTGTAATGTGCTTAGATAATGATAAATGATAAAAAGTTCCCTTGTATCCAAACTTCCAACCATCTCTGACATTTGATCCCTGCATTCTTGCCCATATGCATGGAAGGAAATAACAACTATCCTCCAAGCATCTTTCTGACTTATGCTCAACACCATACTTCCGAGCAAATGGCCAAAATTCTGGCTGTTCATGCTCTCTCCAGCCCCATCTCTTTCTCTTCTTTTCCTGTCTTCTCCCCCACCTCCTCCCCTTCTTCCTCTACCTTAGCTAGTTCTCTCGGGCAAAATTGTCCGCTGTCTGTTTCCCTGCCCATACAGCCTTTATTGAATGTTTGTGAGATCTGGATTAAGGTCTTACACAGCTAGCAAAGCCTTAATTATTTTTGCCTGTATTACTATATATTGAATCGATGTAAGTTTTCAATAAAAACAGTTCAATTCTGGACACTCCCTGATGACTTGGATATATAACAACTGCTGTAATTATCCAGGAGTGTAGGAAGCTTGTGTGTGTATGTGTGTGTGCGTTTCTGGAGGGAGCTAAAAATGAATCAGACACACAGCATATAATATCACCTTGACAATATATATTCATCAACTGTAAATGCCTCGTGAGTGAGGCAGAGGGTAGGACAGAAAATGCTGTAACTATTATAGTGTTTAGTTTAGGTAGTAGACGCCTGGATCATATTCCTTTCCTTTTCTCCTGCATTATACTCAGTGATCAGTCCTTTCTCTTTCACACAGGATACAGACACCCAAGACTCAGAACAGTAGACTTCATTTATGCCCTCTTCCTGGTCCACCCAACATTAGATGGGTTGGAATTTTGCTAGATGGTAACCTTGACTTTGTACTTAGAGAAACCAGAGCCAACAGAAAGATAGATATTCATGAGGGTGAGCATCTTCATTGGTGACTTTCATAGTAGAGAGATGCTTAACTGCCCTTTGTTTGACTTATGCTCACCTTGGACATTTTACAGAGAAGCGATACCCTCCCTCTGTGGTAGCAATGTATATATAAGTGAAGGGTGTGCAAAAAGAGGAAGTCTACCATAACTGTCCCTAAGGAGATGGTGTGCTATCAGAGCACAGGTCTAGGGTCCAAGTACCTGGAATCAAGTCATCAGTCACTTGTTGTGACTTATTTATTCAGTTAAATAAGGCGAATGGGCATGATCTGAAGGAGGAGGTGTATATACAGTGCCTTCACTATAGGGAATGTTTTAGAGATTATTGTCTACACTGTGGATCATGAGGCCGGGGTCTCCACTTCCTCACTCTATTCTCCTTTCAGCTTAAAGGGGAATAGAGTGATGAATGATGAACAAAGGCATGGAACTTAGAGAGCAGAGACATCTTCACCAACAGGGTATGAGGAGGGTACAAGGAAGACATGTCCCTCATGGTGTTTATTTCTTAAGATGTAAACACGACCCCCATGGAGAAAGTTTTAATCCTGCTCTGAGTGATAAGATGGAGCTCAGGGGTGTTTGATGAGAGACAGGGTAGGTGGAGACACTTAGTTAGAAGCTGTGCTGTTTCTCTATGGCTTAGACATCTGGATGAAAAAAAAAAGTTTCATTTAATATACATATGTTTCCAACTACCTACATGTTGGGTGGCATGGAGTTCCAGCAGCCTAGCCTACTGAGAGGGATTGTCAGTGGCTGTTCTGAGAGCTGGGTTTCTAGTAATGGTTTTGACAGCTTCTCCGTCATCTCTGTCAAAATGTCACAGTCCCCAGGGATGAAAGGCACAGAAACCTAACATGCCTTTCAAGTTCTCTAAGCTGCCCTCACAGGTATCCCCCAAAGATTTGAAACACACATGCTTTTAGCAAGCCACAAAGAGCTGGGGTCTCTAAAATGGCATAGGCCATCCCATGTCCCCAAAAAGCTCTGCTGACCAACCCTGCCTGTCATAAATGTTTTCATGTCAGGACATGAGAAACAGCCCAAAATAATGTGGGTCACCAGTGAGCCATGGTGCTCAGCAGTTTCTAATTTGCTCTCTTGCCATCAGCTGCCTCTCATTCTCAGAGGGATGATTAGATTCTCATGTACTCTTCCCATTTGTGGTACGTCATGTCATATTACATTTTAGGATACTGCTCAAAAGTGGGTTTGACGGGTGATATTAATTTTTTTGTTCTTAGAAACAGTATGGCTTTTTCCTCTTCCCTTCCCTACCTCACCCCTTGGTCAGGCACCTGCTATCAATTTGGCTAGCACGTAACCAGAGATTTTGCTCCTGATGGATCCTTCCACATGTGCCACAGGAATGAACGTGAAATGCGTATGGTAAGCCAGTTAGATAAGGTATAACTACAAGGAATTTGAAGAGGTGAACAAGCACCTTCCAGAAACAGTGAGCAGCCCTGTGGAAAGCACAATTCTGGGCGGCCCAGATGTTCCCAGGTTCAACATGTGGCTTTACCACTGCTAATTTCATGTCCTGCAGATAGATGCTCAGCCTGACCTCATTCTCCTCCATACTAACCCAGCCCTAGATGAAGCATCAGGCTAGTACTTCTACCATTCTCCCACCTTGAAAGTTCCAAGGATTTTATAGGCAAGTGCTCAGTGCTAGAGAGTAAAACCGGGATGCTTACCCTTTCTTTGTAGGTCCAGGATACCTGGATCACATGCACCGCTAAAGTGGTCCCTTCACTTACCTCTGAATCCATTTCCATTGCCGCTGGAGCAGGCGGGTGAAGGGGAGCCTTGGGGCCTGATGACAGGGGCAAAGGCACTCTTCTGTTTGACAGCAGGAAAAACTGAAGAGGAAAAGGGAAGGATGGAGGGTGTGCTGGAGGATCCAACGGTGGGGCTCGATGACATGACTGGAAGCAAAGGTGGGACACTCTTTAGGATGGGGCTCATTGAGAAAACCATTTCTTTTCTTAACATACACATTCTCCACAGTTTGCTCGCAAATGAGTAACTCCCAGGTACTGGTCTATGTGGTGATATGATACATATTTAATAAAACCTGGAATATCAAGAGATCCACTCACAGACAAAAACTAGGCAGATATAGTTCAGGGAGTTCTTGATCTCTGAGTACAAGGCCAAACAGCTGGGCACACACCTTTAATCCCAGCACAAGGAAAGCCAGGAGTGATGACCTACACTTTAATCTTGTAACTCCAGAGATAGAGATCTTTCTGTGTTTTTGTGAGTTCAAGGCTGGCTACCAAATAGAGTAGCTCCAGACTTTAATTCTAACCTGGATGGGATACAGCTGGCGAGAAGGGTATTTAAGACGGTGTAGAAAAACAGCAGAGAGAGAAGCGATCAGAAGTGAGGCTGAGTAAGTGGGAAGATAGCTGGGGGTGAGATTTGACCGTGGTGTTTCCTCTCTCTGACATCTCAGCCTTTCCCCGATATCTAGCTCTGAGTCTCTTTCAGTGCAATCGGAATGCATGCTACAGGTCCAGATTCCAGTGACTGAGAACAAGAATAAGCTTGAGGGACCTTCATAGCGATTTCCATAGTGACTGGGTCGATTTACATCCCCACCAGTCATGTGTAAGCATCCCTTCCCCTCACTTCCTTGCCAGCATCTGCTGTTGTTATTTTCTTTATGATAATCATTCTGACTGGGGTGAGAAAAAAAAATCTCAATATTATCTCAATTTGCATTTCTTTTACAGCTAAGGTAGCAGGGTTTTTTTCCACAGGTATGACAGACTCATTCATACGTCTTTAGAGAATTATCATGTCACATTAGTCCATTTTCTGATTAAGCTATCAGAGGGCATCTTGTTATGCAAAATAAATCAGATGCAGAGAGACAATAGCATGTGTTTTCTCAGTTGTAGCACCCATGTTCTTTAGAGCTACATAAAGTCATTATATGCATGCATGTATATGTATATATATACATATATATATGTGTGTGTGTATATGTATATCTATATATGTACGTGTATATATGGCCCTGAAGCAGAAAGGAGATGAATATGATCAAGGGACTTGAAAGAATTCATCTGCTTGAAACTGAATACTGCATGCAACAGCTATATGTCAATAAAACAAAAGAGAAAAATCAGGAAAAAGTCAAATGTGACAATATTCTTCCCCCATCTAGGCAGAATAGACATAAAACAGCTACTGTGGCAGTGATCCCATTAACAAAACGAAGGCTAGATAAGAAGACACAATGTTTTTCTAACTGAGAGTCCAGGTAAGACATCAAGCTGGGGGTGGGATCTGAAGATGTGACAGATCATCATTCATGATAGAAATAGCAAGAGGAAAAAAATCTATGCAGCATAGAGAACTTCTTTTCACCCTAAAAAGAAATCCTATCTGGAGCTATGAGCTGCCTGGCAACTCTTGTGCCCCAGAGGTTTGATGGCCAGGGCTAAGATCACCATGATTGCCCTCTCCATGGGCTACTTCTTCACTCAGTGCAGGGTTTTATTAACATTCAGAAGATCACCTCCCTCTCTGGACCTTCAGTGCGCTTGGGAAATAAAGCTGAAATTCAGTCTCCCCTGACATAATGCTCAGAGAAAAACCACCAATATTAACAATATTAACATTAAATAATGACCTAAGGGGAGCCAAAGGCTAAGTGTGGTAATTTCCAAGAAAAATAAAGGCAATTTAAACAGCAAAGGGCCCCACCTCCTCCTGGCGCATACTCCTCCAAGTTACATCAGAGGAGAGATCTTATTGTCTGTTGCTAAGCTTGCTCAAAAAGAACAAACGAGATGGGGAGAAACAACAGCACCAGCAACTAAGGACAAGGTGACTTGAAGGTCAGAGCTTTGGTACCCTGAGGTAGGCACTACCCCTTCTTCCTTGAATCTCAATCACACCTAGAACAATTACACGGTATTACAGAATTATGTCTTTCTTCTTAATGACTTGTTTGATTACTTTTAATCTTGTGTGGGTCTGTGCACATGAGTGCAGCTCTTCAGGGAGTCCAGAAGAGGGCGTTGGATCCCCTGGAACTGGTGGTACAGACAGTTGTAAGCTACTCCATATGGGAGCTGGAAACCAAACTGGGATCCTCTACAAAAGCAGTAAGTGCCCTTAACCACTGAGCCATCTCTCCAGCCACCAGTATAACATCTTTGCAGGAAAATCATAAGCCAAAGTTATCCAAAAAAAAAAAAAAAAAAAGAAAAGAAAGAAAGAAAAGGAAGTGGATTTTCTAAGGAACACTTATGCTTCGGTAATACTAATTTTAAAAGCTATGAAGAAAGACACACTTGAATACATCTCGGTCATTTTTGCAAATACAGGTAGAAAGAACACTGAAAAGGAGGGCAGAATTTCATGTCATGCTAGAGGATGGAAATGTGTGAGGAGCTGGACCAATTCACTGTACTGTACAAGATGCAGGGTTCATCTTGTTTATGGTTCCAAGCCTAATATCTTCTTCCAGCTTTGGCTTTAGCATCAGTGAAACATAAAGCAATGTAAAAATGTTATCCTCTGCCCTTAATATCAGGTTTAGAGGCCAAAGAAAAGCTGAGACTCAGGAGGCTCTGGTTCTGACCATAATCTAACCTCTACAACATTAAATCCTCAATGTAGACACCAAAATGACAGCCCAGTTCTTGTTGCTGCAATAGCTTTGTAAGCATGACAACAGAGAAGGCTCTTTTTAAATATATATGTATAATATTATTAATTTTTAGAATTTCATATGTGAAATATATAATATAGTCTATTGTTGACTTTAACTTTTCTATATTCACCTTCACCTCAACAATCCCTTCAAACTTTGTCTTTTTAAAAAAACAATCTACCAAGTCCAATTTGTGCTGTGCACATGCTCATGCGTGGGGGCCACCCACTAAATAGTGGTCAACCTACAAGAACTCTCCCTTACCCAGAAGCCATCCATTGTCAATAGAACCTCAGCTAGTGGTGAGATTGATAATTCCATCCCACTCCCATGACAGATGGTGACTAGCTTGATATGTGCACACAACCAGAGAAAGATCTTCAAGTGTAAGCAGAATCTATATATGTTCACACATATACACACATAACACATATATATATTTATACTCATACACAAATATAATACATGTATACACATGCACACACATGTAAAACATGTACACACAAGTGCATACAAGTACACACATAACACAAATGTATATATACTTATACACACATGCCATCGCACTTAAGCTCAGAATGTATCTCATTCTTACAAATACTTTTCCCAACATGCTGATTCAGCCTACAATCAAGCCACGGCAGCTTATCAGGAGAAACTTTATCAAGTGACACAAAAAAACTGTGGCAGAGTTGACAAGTGCAGACCCTTGGAAAGACTTTTTTTTTAAAATTCTATGAAAAGGACAAATGACACCCAACATAAATTAAAAAGCAAAAGTCTTAAAGGAATTATGTACATTTCAGCCAACATAACTTCTAACTTTATATATTTCAATAACCATGCTAGAAGAAAAAGTTTCCTTGACAAGGAGAGCATTGGTGTTTGTATTTAAAAAAATGTGGTAAATATAAACCTGGATTATACTAACAGGTATTATAAAAAGAGGTGAGGGAGAACAAGGTCCAGAAATGGACATGGTTATAGATGAGACCTACTGGTTAATAAAGATGATAGTATATGAAATGGTGTTGGGATCTGATGCATAAAGTTAATTCACTAACCAGCAGTATATTAAATTATAAAATTTAGAGTCCTTCATTGGGTTCAGTGTGAAAGCAAATCTAAGTAGATGTGGAGTTATCTGCAAAAATAAAGCTGTGAAAATGGCAGTATACTCCTCTAAAGGTTATGAAAGTTCCACAATTCTTTGAACTGCAAAGTCCAACAGAAGTTGGAAAATAGAATCGACACACAATGAAATCACTTCTGTAACTCATGTATGCACAAGAAGCAAATGACAAATCAAAAAAAATGTCTGCAATGTGTATTTAGCTGTGCTGATGCCCCAGATGGCTAGTGTCAGTTAAGTAGCTTGCTCTAAGTTAATTAGGAAAAGGAAAAAATAGAAAATAGGCAAAGAACACAAATGGAAAGGGTTGAGAGTATTATTCCAACTGAAGACTTAAAAACAGTAATGTCAATGGTAACAGAATGCTATTTTTCATTTATTAAATGGATAATAACTAAGAAGAGACCAACAGGCAAGGAGGTCCATGCTGGCTCTTTCCTGAGGAGTCAGTCCCTCCAGGGAGACTGTGGCAATACATAGCAGAATGTGTTCAAGTGTTCATATCATCTGACCTTCTAATTTAATCTCTAGAAATCAGTCTCCAAGGAATTGTCACAAATGTGCCAAAAATGAGAAGTTTCAAGGACTTTTTGCAACAATAAGAAGATAGGAGATATTTGACCCATAATAGGGTAAAACATATTAAGCCCATACAATGGAATGTTAAACATATATACTAATATTTGAGAAGAATACTTAACAATGCAAGAATACCCCCTCTTTGGATAAAAAATCAGATTATACAATAATATATACATCAACACAACGTCTACTTAAAGAAAAAATACAGGAAGCAAAACATAGAGGGATGTGATCAACATTTGATCTGTTGGTCTGTGGTATCCAAGTCTGACAAAACTGTGAATATTTTCAAATATATCCCTCTCGTTTGTCTATATTTTCAGAAGTTTCTATGATGAACATATACTACTTGTAATATAGAAGAAACTAAAACTACTAATATTTTTTAAAAATGGGAAAATATTCTTTTCGGGATGTGGGTAAGAAATAGCAGAATCATTATCCAAGGTTCCACTGTCTTTACTAGAAATGAACTTCTCTGTTAATTCCTCTGATAAAAGATAAACAAAGACTCATTGTCCTAGTTTTGTTTTATCAGTTTGACGCAGGCTAGAGTCATTTGGGAAGAGAGAAGTGACTGAGAAAATGCTCCCATCAAGTCGGCCTCTGGGCCAGTTGGTGGTCATTTCCTTGACTAATGACTGATGTGGGAGGGTCCAGACAATTGTAAGTTATTTGGCCACTGGACAGATGCCTTGGGTTTTATACTAAAGTAGGTCAAGAACAGCAAGCCTGTAAGCAGCACTCCCTCATGGCCCCTGCTTCAGTTCCTGCCTCGCATTCCTGCCGTAACTTTCCTCAGACAAGGCATGTGACCTGAGAGTTTTATAATGAAATAAAGCCTTCCTTGCCCAAGTTGCCTTGGTCACAGTGTTTGATCACAGCAGTAGAAACATCAAGACACTAATACATTTTCAAATTCCTGTGAAAAGCAGGATGGTGAAAGTGATGATGTAGTAGAGGTAGGTAGAGGAAGGGAGAGAGAAAGAGGGGGAAGGAGGGAGGGGAGAGAGAAAATGTGTGATGGTGTGATGTGTGTACTCATGTGTCTGGAGATGTGCATGTCTGTGCACACATGGGACTAGATGATGACATCATATATCCTGCTCTATATCTCTCTACCTTAATCCCTTAGACAAGTCTTCCACGAAACTTGAAGCTAAGTAGGTAGTACATAAGTCCCAGCCATCCTCCTGTCTCTACCTGACCCCCATCACCAACATACTGAGATTATAGACACACTGCCACAGGCAGCTTTTTTTACTAGATTCTGGGAATTTGCACTCAAGTCTCCATGCATACTGCTAAGCCATATTCAGAGCCCCAGTAATTGACTTTTTAAGGCAAATGCTACTCCTCTTCTCTAGTTTCAGGACTTATGGTTGCACCACCGAGAGGCTGCTAAGAGTCCGGTGTCACATCTATGACTTTAGTCCTTCTTTCTATTCTCTTTTTGTGTGCATTCCTACATACTTCTCAATCATGGTTTTCAAAATATCTGTCATGACCACAAGGCTGTATTTTCAAAGTTCATGGTTGCTGGGCTGAGGATTTCATCCACGCAGAGCACTTGTCTAGTATGCCTCCAGCCCTGGGTTTGACCCCGTGTACTGCCAAAACCAAACCAAGCCAAAACAACAACATCAACAACCAAAACAACAGTCTGAGTAGACAGCATGTCATTCCTTTCTTCAGAGCCTATATGTACTTTTCAAATGTCTAGAGTCAGGATTCTACTATCATAAATTTTTTTTCTTTACTTAAGAAATGCAATTGAGACACATCAAACTGTTGAGCTTTCTTTTCTCAGGGAGGGAATTTTCTTTTTTGATAACTATTTCCCTATGTTTGGCATTTTCTATAATAGTCATTTAATGCTTCACAATTGAAAATGTCTTATTATTTATTTCTAAAAATATAAAAATACTTAAACCCGGGGCATGGTCTAAGAGTGCAAGTGAAGTAGGTTGGATGTCTGCCTGAATGGTTTCTGTCCCATACTTTGGGTTGGCTCGATGGTTATTCTGCTTGGAAGACAAGGTCCCCATGGGTGTTGCAGGCTTGTTGAGTAGACCATGTTTGGGGACAGTTGAGGGCACCATTTTGGGAAAGCTGATCACATAGACTTCCAATTGAGAATGTCTCTGGACACCTTTCCATCTGTGGCTAGAGGCCAAAGCAAAGTGAGGCAGGTCTGGCCCAGAAATCCCTGTGAACCTGGGAGTTAAAAAATAATCACTTTTCTTCTTACAAGGATTGATTGGCCATCTTAACCTATACAGGAACTCACAGATGCTGCTTTGCATCTGCATGCAGCCAAGGCAGTTGCTGGCACTTGAGGGGTCTGTCAGCATCCCATTAGAACTCCCTATTGTCAGGGGCTTAGAGTCCAAGCATAAAAACTTGCACTGAGCTGGAAATTGGCACATGCAGCTACTGCCAGGAAGTGAAGTTTGTGTGTGAGATTGAAAAAACATCTGTTTGGCCAGTTTTGAAGGCGTATGAGAGTCAATGCAGGCAAGACACAGAGCTCTGGGTTGGCTGTAATGCAAGGCAAACTTGACAGAGAGAGTGAGTGCTGGCTCTCTTGCTGTTTGAATGATTGCCCTATGGCATGGTCCAGCCACATCAGGCTCATTAGAAGAAAAAAAAAGTGAAAAAAAAAAACCCACATAGGGTTGTGTTTTCAGACATAAGCAATTGAACTGACGAAAGCTTTCCCCCTGGGCTTTAAAAAAATATTTCCCAGAGAAGTGAAGACCTTGCTGGTTAGAAATATAGGTCAGGTGTTATCGTAATGAACTCTACTGGGGATTTGAAATTTTACAACAGGCAAATTTGATCATAACGAATGCATCATTTAGAATCCCATTCACAGTATACAATTCCCTCAGACCCTCCCTCCAAAACTCAAGGTGCCAGCGGTCACTTTCAGGACAACAGTGGTAATAGGGAGGTCCTCTGAGGTCTCCTTACTCCCTGTTGGACAGGACACCATTCTGTCTTCCTATTTTAACAAGTGACTAAAGATTTCAGGTGTAACTGTTCTTCTGAAGTCACTTGGAAAGGAAAGAAAGTTACTCTCGTGGATAAATTATCTATTAAGAAACATTAGGCAAATGATACCCAACTGAACACCTGTCTCATACACACACACACACACACACACACACAGAGAGAGAGAGAGAGAGAGAGAGAGAGAGAGTTAACTCCACAGGGTTGCACTGGGGAATGCATATTAATAAACTATTTAAAATCTAAAAACAACTATTTCATATGCTCAACCTTGTATATACACATGCATATGATTAAACCATAAAAAACTGCCATTTCTTTATATCAAAAATGACCGGATGGGGGCTGGCAAGAGGGTTCAGTGGGCAAAGGGGCCTGATGACCTGAGACTGACAACGTGACAAGAGAGGGTCACCTCCTGAAAATGTCCTCTGATCTCTATATATGTGCCATGGCATTCATGTGTACGTATGTGTACACACATACATACACACAAATAAGTAAGATAAATTTAATAGAATAAGAAATGGTCAGATGAAAACAATCTCATCTCCTTCAGCCTAATGATACCTAATGTAAGTAGTCTCAATACTTCACATCATTGGATAATTTTGAAGCACAGCATTGTGAGTCTGATGCCAGGTGTTTGGGTCCCATTTGCGCCATTGACCTACTATGACTCTTGGAGCTGGTCATTCGTCAACAACTCCTCATCTGTTATAAGAGGAAGTGGTGATGATAACTATTGTTAGATTTGTACCAAAACGCGGTTGAGGGATTGGCCTGGGCTCTACACTGTTCTTGAATCTGTAGAGAGGAATAGGTGAATCGCTGCCACCATCATTGAGAAGCTTTGTTTATATGATGGTCCTCTCTCATGCCATCATGCTCCTTGTGGGTCTGTTAAAGGAGAGCTTCATTGTCACACAGGGTACCTTATTCCTGACCAAGTGTGTGACAACCTCACCTGGTCGGAAGTAGCTAAACTGTCCACATTTCTTTTGAGTTTCCTAACAAGGTCATATATGGATAGACAAGGCACAGAAAACAACCTTTGCAATAGCATGTTGTTAGCTGGGGAACAGCAGCCCTTCACACAGCACTGCATCAATGCCCATCCTTAGATTTATTCACTTATTCTAAATAGTCTTTCCTCCCTTGCTTCACATTCCCATTGGTTTCCATATCACACATTCATACAGCCCATTTGATTACTGTCATTTCATCACATACTTTTGGAGCAAGATAAGGGTTTTTAAAAAGTAGAATAAAAATCAACAATAACCTATTTCCATAAGCTGCTCTGCTCCAGTGGGCCCAGGCCACATGACAAGAAACACACACAATACACATGTTAGTTGTACTAAAAGAAAGGATCTATGCTGCATTTGGTTGCTTGGTCCTGTATCTCCATCACACTGGGTAATACTAGTTATATGACTTAAAAGCCCAGTTCAGAAATAATTCAGGGACCAAAGGTCAGAAGGCAGTGAGACATAGCCCCCAAGGCCTGTTGCTTGAGCCGTGGCTGACAGGGCTGTGTGTTGTCCTTGACTTGTCTTTGCTTCTGGCACAAGGGAGCCACTCTGGGTGAAGAGGGGACAGGCACAAGCCTTGTGACAACAGCCAACATTTTAAGGACACTCCACTCCATCACTTGGCTCAGCATGTCCCCTGGCCTCAAGTATTCCCTGAGTAGATTTGAAAAACACAGTCTTTGGGGCTCCAGGGACCATTGTGTAAGCTCCCAGCTTAACTCCCAAAGAAACCCAAATAGGTTTTCACAACTTCTCAAGGCATTGACTTTGCTGCTTAGGCCATAGATTAAGGCTAAGAGGCTCTGTCCCAATCCAGCAAGCTGCTACACACAATCAACTTCCATCCCTCTGGGGGTCCTTAATGGAGGACAGAGCAATGTCACAAAGTCAACTAGAGCACAATACAGATGTCCTGTTTAGGGTGCCACTCTGAGGAACTATAGGTGGGTGGTGGTTGCCAGAGAAAGGGAAATAGCAACCCTTAGCCACTGTTAAATTACCGTTGATCAAATAAATCACCCTTTCTCAAGCAAGATATCCAGAGTAAATTCAGTGGTCCACAAACAAACTCAATATCACTTGACTTATAAGGAAGAAAGGTTTTGGTGGGAGGGGTGTGGAAATAAGAGAGGATAATGGGTTACGGGTGTGATCAATGTGGATTATATGAAAGAATAAAAGAATCCATGGGGGAAAAAAAAACAGATAAAGATGTGGCAGGAACGGAATGCCATCGGTTCTGTGCTACGTAATAGTTGGTAGGCAGGGTCGCTGCAGCAGGAAACTTCTTTGTCTGTAACATGTGGCTGAAATGAAATAGTACATGTGAAAATGCCCAGTGAAGGGGCTGGAGAGATAGCTTAATTGTATTAGAACACTGGCTGCTCTTCCAGAGGTCCTGGGTTTGATTCCCAGCACCCACAGACAGCTCACAGTTGTCTGTGACGTCAGATCCACTAAGTCTGACACTCTCACACAGACATATGTGCAGGCAAAACACCAATGCACATAAAAAAGGAATAAATAAATCATTTAAAACTGTTTAAAAAAAAACACTCAGTGAAAAGGGCACCCTGTTAGCTCAAATGAAATCTCCATTCCCCTCCTCCATGGACACAAGCCACATATACTTTATACAAGGGCATCATTTTGTTCCCTTTTCCTTCCCCAGGAAGACTTACACAAATGAGGAGTCCAAGTCCAGCCAAGAAAGAAAAACAAAAGAAAGGAAGGACATTTCATCAAGAAATGAGACTGTCTCCCATGCGACCACACCATTTGGGAACACAGCTCTCCCCTAAAAGGCTGGCAGGTGAAACCTTGCAGGGAGGCTTGCAGTGCCAGATGGATGGCAAAGGTCACTTACTTCCATACGGGGAACCTGTGGGGGAGCCATTCAGAAATCCCGGTGATCCTGGCACACCCAGGTTGGCCATAGGAACATTGCTGTAGCCGTTCACGCTGTTACTGGAGGTACTGTAATTAGACTGCTGAGGCGTGGAGCTCGAGGAGTATCCCCGCGGGGAGATGCTGCTTGTGTTGCGAATGTATCCTTGGCAACAGAAGAAACAGGCCAGGTAAACAAAGCAGTACCCACCATCAGGCTAAATGTGGATAGCGCTTGTGCGCATTCATCCCAGATCATAAAGTCACCACTACCAAGGAACAGTGGGAAGCGACGCTTGCTTGCAGCGTTTTATTTTGAATTGACATATAGTCACTGTCCACCCCTATTTTTTACATATGTACATAATGGTCACACTGGGGTGTCTGGCACATCTAGCCCCTCAAATATTTATTACTTCCTGGTATTGAAAGCATTAAAAAAATTTCTGTTGCCTATTTGGAATTTATGATAAACTATTGTCAGATACTGTCACCTGGGTGTGACAGAGCGCTATTCACCAAGGCCATTTTTTCTTAATATCGTCAAATAAAGGGACTGAGGAATAAATATCCTGCTCAAAACTTGCCAACCTAGTGTTTTGCAAATGTAACACATGGTAGAATCATTCCTGGGTGTGGAGAAGAGTGTCCTGGCAACGTTTCTGGGGCCACATGTGCTCTGCTGAGCAGTTTGGAAATGGGACTCCAATGTTATCCCACCCTCTGTGTGGGCTGGACATAACCTTCAGTCAGAAAAGTATGAGGGGCACAGAGAAGTATGTCGATCCAGGACTCTGAGGTGTCAGCACTCATCCAGGCAATGAGCAACATGAAGAATGAAGACTTTCCCCATGGTTCTGAATGCCTGGGCCTGAGCCAGCTGACTTCTCCGCCCTCTAAGAAACTCTGGGGATGACTATGTCTAAAAGTGATTAGATCTGGTGTTACAGCTCAAAGGTAGAGCACTTGCCTAGTACAGGCAAGGCTCTACGTTCAATTCCTAGCACTGAAATATATGTAGATAGATTACATAGATATAAATAAATATCTTATATATAGTGTAATATGTATGCCACATGTATATGTATATATATTATATATATTATACACATACATATATCTTTATATTTGTACATATAAATAAATAAAAAATTATTTTTCCAAATAACTATTTATATCAGACTTAAGTGGGTCTCTTAATGAAATCAACCTCAGTGAAACAAATCTTAGTCTGGTAGACTTCATATATAAAATAGAGTTTACTAAATCAATAGTCATATCCTTCCATAGGAGAAAATGTACAATAGAAATTACAAAAAAAAAAAATCAAACTCTAAGCCAATACTCTTGGTTATAACAGTTGCATAGAAGGAATAGTAATGCTCTGTCATTAAATCTGTTTATCACATAGCATCATTATAAAATGAATTCAATGAATAGCTGTAAGCCTCATATCCATATACCTAAGCACTTTGAAACTTATAACAGTCAACTTTACTTATTAATATTTTTAGCCAAAAGAATTCTATCTAGTTCCCAGAAAGCTCAAACTCTAAAACAAACTACATGGAATAGTTAAATAACCCATCTCTAATAGTGAAGTTTACCTAGACACGTTCCCCATTGGATAGTTCATAATGTGCTCTCCACGTCTTCCACCCAGCAGAGGTGGCCATCGATGGAGAAGAAGCCCTATTGGATTCTGACTTTCAGAAGGGGTAGTACCTTGGTTATTTCCTTGTGTAGACTCTGAGATGCTGACTCCAAGCTGGCTGCCATATGAGTTTATACCCATCATTCCACTGTGAGCTGGGGAGCTGGAGAGAGCTGGAATCTGACTGGGGTTCCTGGGGACACTGTACAGGGCTTCTGCAATATCTGCAGCACGCTTTAAAATGATGTCCTATGGAAAGGCACATTGGGATGAACACTGTATCCAGAATCAAGAGTCAAACTCAATAGAGTGTAAGATGCACATATCTAACCTGGTTATTGTGGGGTGTACCGTAAAGGGCTTCCACTAGGTCCGCAGCTCTTTTCAATAGCATTTCCTGAGAAAGAAAAGACAGGGTGGGGTACAATCAAAGATAAATCCCCAAATAGCAAACAAGAAAATTATAGGTGAAAACAAAAAGTCCACCCATCACCTCCAACTGTTATAACCAGGAAGTCTGATAGTAGGTTTAATGAGTAGGATATAATCACATTTACAGATCCTACAAATGGGTAGCTATAGAAATTCACCACTATATATAACAGCTCTGTAATGATTTATGTCACTCAAAACACTTGCCAAATTAAGGACAAAGTCAGTAAAAATTGATACTGTCTTGGATATTTTATTGAAAACGACTTTGAGACCATTGTATTTTAAAATCCTGGTACTCTTAATTAATCAGATATTCTTCAAATGCTGGATGGGCCTCACTTTAGCAGCTTGCCAAGGGGTTGACAAAGCATGGAAATTCTCTTGGCAATACCTACTCACAATTTTATTCTAATAAAGATGAATTCTTTCAATAATATTTTTTCTTGTTCATTTTAACCAGAAAGAACGAGCAATCACTAGTCCCTCCTCTCCCCTTTTCTACCTCCTATTTTTTGTGGGGATTTTGTTGTTGCCATTTTTATTATGTTTTGTTTACAGCATTTTAAATTGTTATTTAGCATCTGTCCAGGTATCATCTGACTTAATGGGGCTGAGAAATTTTCCAGGAGGAAAAGAAAGATTTGTGTTGAAGCCTTTTTATCCAAATATAGAATAAAGAACATGCCATTTTATAAGCTGCATGTTTGAAGCACAAATATAAATGTAAAAAAAAAAAACCTAACAGTTTCTCTACAGTCAAATGGCAATAAATAAATGGACTTATTTTTAAATAAAGAGTCATGATGTCATGACCCAGACCTAAGGTGACATTTTCTGAGCAAATTCATTCACAAATGACCCCTTTCATATGTTTTTTATGGAGACATTTATCATCATTAAATTCTTATGTACACAGTAGGCCTTCCATGAATGCTCACCTATAGATCCATGAGTCTCCACAGTTAGCATTAAATAAAAATCCTATTTAAATACAAAATAGCGAAATTTACACTTTTAAGCAATAGTGCAAATATTTGTCTTTATACAGTTGGCAGTGTTTCATAAGCTGGCTTTTCTTATAGCGTATCTGTTTTATGGGACCAACTTTCAGATTTTATATTCTCTCAGATATTAAGCATAATGTTTCAAAATTAGCAGAAACTTTATGTCCATATTGTTATCTAAAGCATAGCCAGTTTCAAGGCTTAATTAATTTTAATGGGACTCAAGTGATTTTGATTTCAAATGGATTTGTCTAAATTTGCTGAGTGTCTACAAAAAGTTGTTCATGTGTCAATTCCCAGAAAACTTACCTTGGCTAACCTCTCGGGGTCCCCTGGGTGCCTTGGGATAACTTTCTGCAGTCTCTGGAAGCCATAGTCTATGGTGGGTTCATTTAAAGCTGAAAGACAAAGCCATTTCTCTGAGTACACACTTGGGTATAAAGTAATTCTTCTCTGAAGTCCTTCACAGGCATTGGATGAGTTTTGATATTTTCTCAGACTTAATACACGGTGCTAGGATCAGTTAGGGGATTGTGTTGTTGACATTGGTTAATTCACACATAAGTTTGGAATTTATAGTAAATCTCCATTTACCATTAAAATAACAAGTCAAAATTTTAACATCTCTGCCTTAAGCACACATCTCTGCAATTCCTCATTTGTCTTCAGGTCAACAGAGTGTTAGACAGCCAGCCATCTACCAGTCACTTCTGCCTTCTTTCCTCCTGTAATTTCTTCCTTCCTTCCATCTCTCCTTCCTCTCTTTCCTTCATTTTCCTCCCTCCTCTATCCCTTCCATCCCTCCCCTTCTTCCCTTCCTTCCCCTCCTTCCTTCTCATCTTTCTTTTTCAATTCTAGGTATTTGAACCCAGAGCCTTGTGCATGCCAGGCAAGTACTTTACCCCTTACCCACACCCCAGCCCTACTATACCTCAGTGTCTTAGAAGGACAGTGAACTGCTTTTGTATCATTTTCCTTGCTATTCTTTCCCAAGCATATCTTCTCGTTTACTTACTTTCTAATATCCCTTTTACTTCATCAGTCCCTTAAATACTCGCATTAATATATGATTTTATTGTCATGAACATGATTCTAATGTAAATTACACTTCCGTAATTTGCAATTAAATTATAGGTGGCTACTCTTGCTTTCTCGGAAGTTCAGGCTCTCCCCACAGTCCTGAAAGGCTCAGGGGAGCAGCATTTGTTCTGTGTCGCCCCTGTGCCTCATGGCTAATGACAGAGCTTGATGTGCCTTAGATATTTAACTTGGTAACTAGGAAACAAGTTAATGAGTGAGGAAATGTTGTAATGTGGTGCTTCTTCTGTTTTAAAGAGTTCTCCAGAATCAGTCTCTCTATCATCCTTCTTCCTTTCCTTTTGTTTAAACTTTAAGGTTTTAAAACTAATACATGTCCAAAGCAAAGACAATATACATATATATTCAGATATATACATATATACAATAATAATTTCCTGTACTCTTATTAGGCAACATACAAACACGGGAGACTATATTTCTAAATGTTCCTCTTTCCAAACATATTTGATAAACATCTGTTGCAATTAGAATATCAAATGATACCTTTACACTAAACAAATTATAAACCATTTTAACTACATAGAAAAAAAATAAGATCATACATAAACCCACCACTTAAGAGATGATCAGGATTAGATATCCCAGACAATACAGCCTATTGCCTTTGCTCTTGGTTGCGCACCAGAACTTGGTTTAAGACCTTATTCCTCAAGACACCACATACTCTGGTAATGGGTCATAGAGTAGGGATGCTTTCTTCTTGCTGGCTAGCTTTCGTAGTATTAGAAGGTGCTATGCAGTCTGCTAGGGGTGGGGTGAGAGGAAGTAACCAACAAGTCTCACCCAGATGTGAACTCTATGAATTATAATAATAACCAGATTGGCAAGGTAAGTGATTGGCTGTAATAGCAGCAAGAATGTTGTAAGGGTAACTTTCTATTTCTGGTCTATCCTACTGGAGGAAATATATACTTGGTGCTGTAATCTAGCCAATAATCCATAGTTGAGGTGCTATTGGCCTTGAGGGTAAACCTACTACTTTTTTATAGTATGGTTCTGCTAAATTGATATTCTATCAAACTACCCTTAAAGTCTTATCTCTCTACCCATAGAGTAATTCAGCTCTTGGTCCTCATCAGAGAAGCTTCTTTGTGAAGTAGCGGGAGCACTGGTCAAAGTGTAGAGGGTAAGTGCTCATCTGCAACAGGACATCTACATCACACATCTTCCCTTCAAGGCTCAAGAACAACAGAGAAGAGGTAGCAGAAAGACTGTAAGAGCCGGTGTTTACAGGATCATTACTCTCATAAACTCACAGTAGTTGTGTTTTCCAGCACAAGACATTCGAACAACACCAAACAAGTCAACATTCCAGCATGAAGGAGGGAGGGGCTTCACAACCCTCACCCCACCCCTAGAGGAGAAGCTACACAAGTGTACTTTTGTTTGTTTGTTTGTTTGTTTTAAAAATTGTGGTTCCTGGCAGGTCAACCAAGCTCCAGTGGATGATCCCACACCTAATGAGTATTCAGACAGCACAAATTGGATTCAGTGGGTCATTTTAAAGAGAAAAGAGCTGGAAGTTGAAAGGTAGTCAGGAGGTATGAAGAGGATCTGAGAAGAGTTAGGGGAAACAACCACAGAGTGTGGATGGAGGGGGGGAATATAATCCAAATACATTCTCAAAGAATTAATCAGAGCGTATTTTTTAAAAGTTGCATTGATGGCTTTGGAAGGAGTATTTTCACTTTCTACTTCTTTGTTCGAATAGAATTTTGTGCAATAAAACTATGCTCCTGCTATAATAAAGAAAATAATACAAGTATTTCCATTTGGGTGACTGAAAATGGGATGCCCAAGGATATTAGCACCTTTGCTTATATCCTTCCAGATTTAAACACATATACTTAAAATCACACTGAGAAATGTGATTTCTCCTGTTCCATAGTCTCCTTTAACCCACCTAATAATGGTGAACACCATAAGCTTTCCCTCGGGCGCTCAAGTACTCCTTTATAACATTATCTTAAATTCCTGCATATTTTCCATGACATGCTCTATAATTTATTTAAATGGCTTCCTAATTTGGGCATTTAATGTGATCCTAATTTCTCACTATTATAAAAACCAAAGGAATAATTATCATTTGTGCATAACTTTAATTACTTCCATCAGAAAATGCCAAAAATTATAATTACTGGACCAAAAATTATGATTTATATTTTAGGCTTTTCACACATACTATCAAATCACTACTTGAAAGAATATGTAAATTTATATTTCTTCCCACTATGCATTTAATTATTTCAACTTATAATTATTTTTTAAAATTTTTAACTGATAATTTTTTATTCATCAGTGAAGTTAATGAATATTTTTCTTATGTTGCTACCATTTTAATTCCTAATTTTTTGGGAAGTGCTTGATACTTTCCATTTTATTTTCTTTTTTTCTTTTTCTTGTTTTTTTTTATAGTTTGATTTTTCAAGGCAGGGTTTTCTGTATAGTGCTGGCTGTCCTGGAGCTCACTTTGTAGATCAGGCTGGCCTTGAACCTAGAAATCTGCCTGGCTCTGCCTCTCAAGTGCTAGGATTAAAGGTATGACCACCATTACCTGGCTCATTCTCTTTACTAATAGAAATTAATCTCTTTTATCTTTTACTGAAGAATACTTTATTATGGTTTGAAAGTGAAATGCCCCCCACAAAGACTCTCATGTGAGAACACCTAGTCCCTGGCTGTTACATTGTTTGCTGAGGTTGTGGGACTGTGGCCTAGGATGATGGTCACTAGGAGAGACTTGAAGGAGACATCTATGTCTGCTTCCTGCCTGATGTCTCCCAGTTACTGGCAACATAGGATGAGCCATCCTTACCTGTCATGATGGACTCACACCCCCTGAATCCTCAGTAAAAATAAATCCCTTATTTTTTAGGTTGCTTTTGTCATGCCTTTTGTCAAAGTAACAAAATAAATAATATGATTACATATTACAGTGTGTAGGTATATATTTGTGTGGTACATATATGTGTGTGGAATGCATACATATGTTTGTGTGTGGCAGTATATGTACATGTATGTATGTATTATGTATGAATATATGGTATGTATACATGTGTGTGTATGGCATTATATGTATGTGTGTATGGTATGTATACATGTGTTTGTGTGTGTGGCATATGTACGTGTGTGTGTGTGATGGTATATGTTCCTGTGTATGGTATGTATATATGTATTTGTGTATGACACTATATGTACATATGTGTTTGTGTTCAAATGAAGTCCAAAACTCAATTTTTATATCTTCTATTATGTTCCACCTTATGTTTCGATACAAGATCTCTCACTAAACCTGAAGCTCATTGATTAGTAAGACCAGCTGGTAATATTTTTATGTTTTGTTTAATGAAATATGTGTGTGCATGCATGCAATGTGTGTGTGTATGTAAATGTGTGTGTTTTACTAGAAAACAAATCCAGCCCTCAAATTTGCTAAGCAAGCATTCTACCACTGATTATACCACAGCCTAATAAATACTTTTGGTCATAATATTCAATATGCCATCCATATTTTTAACTGTACGTCTTTTTATGTCTTTTTATATTTCTTTATTATTCTTTTAGTTGTGTGTGTGTGGTATATGTACATGTGTGTATGTGAGTGTGTGCATTGAGTGCAGGTGCTTGCAGAGGTCAGAGGTAGCAGATCCTCCTAGACCTTTACCTATAGATGGTTGTACGATGCCTGATGCAGTTGCTAGGCATCAAACTCAGGTCCTCTGGAAGAGCAGTATATGCTCTTAACTATTGAACCATCCCTCCAGCCTTTCTTCTATTTCTAACACTACTATTCTTTTTTCTTTTTTTTAACCAGGGCCATGTGAGAGTTTATTCAGTAGTTTCCAGGCAAGTACAGGAGTAGAGAAGCAGAAGAGATGAGCTTTAACACTTTTTTTTTTTTTACAAGAGAAGAATTTTAAGCCTAACTTTCACACATTCTCCAGAGCAATCCTACACATACCTGCTCATGGCATAAAATTCCCATCATGCCAATGGCATCAGCCTAGCTCCAAGCAGCAATAGAAAGAGCAATAATTAATCTTGATTGCCAACTGGAAATCACCTAGTTGTGATATGTCCATAAGAGCATTTTCTGAAAGGTTTAACAGAAAAACAACAACAAAAACCTACCCAGCACGTGGGTAGCACCATCCCATGGCTGGAGTCTTGAGCGAAATTAAAAGGACAAAGTGAACTGGGTTCTGGAGCTCATCTCTGTCTGCCTCCTGACTGTAGATACAAGGGATCCATTTGCCTCACATTCTCACCATTGCACCGTCCCTACCTGGAGGGACTGGACCCTCAAAGTCTGAGCCTAAGTAAATTCTTTCTTAAGTTGCTGTTGCTAGGTACTTTGTTCCAGCAATGAGGAAAAGACCTCACATACTACATTTGTTCTTTTCTTTCTTTTCTCCCTAAAAATGATCCCCAACATATTTTGGGGGTAGGGATATATGTTAGACTTGTACTCAGAGATCCTTCTTATCTAGAACACATGTAAAAATAGCTGAAATCATCCTGTAAACTTTTTCCCACTTTAACCTTATAATGTCAACAACTGTAGAAGCCTGCTTCACAGAGGGTCAGCCAGTGGCTGTATTATGCAATGGTGACAATTGCCATTGCCACTATTAGAATAACTGACAGGTCACTACAAGGGAGGCATTTGGCAAAAGCCATTTTCCCACATTAGCTCCTTAGCACTTGCTGCCACCCTATAGGCTCTGTCACCATGCTAAATGCAGTGACAGCTGGCAAAGATGGGATCTGAGTGCTGGCTTCTCTAGTTCCCAAACATGTCCTCTCAACCTTTTCTGCAGGGTGAGTGCAGGGTCTCTCCCTCTGCACTCTGCACTTCATTTCCAGCTTCAAGGAAGGAACTACAGATGGCTTCAAAGCCACCTGACTTTGTAGCCACTGATGGTGTAAAACCTGCACCATTTGGTATCAACCAGCAAATGCAACAGCTGCCTGATGCTGCAGGGCAAACAGACTCAGAAGGAAATCCTCAGAATTAGCCACTGCCTCATTTCATGTGAACTAGGCACTGCTTGTTAGTCAATGCACAGATTGTCTTATTTGGAGAAATACACACAAACACACACACACACCACACACACACACACACACACACACACACACACACACACACACACACACGAAGGAGCTT